>QEOT01121930.1:0-14486 GCA_003123785.1 Pterocarya stenoptera | reverse complement strand
TAAATGGAGGGGTTTTATAGACTTTTCTCTGAACCTCTCCACGAGGAAGGCGCCAAAGTCACTTCCGTAATGTGTGAGAACCACCACAATGCGTGACCGATAGTAAGTCCAAAATACACGACGATGACTCGACGCGTGGCAATATTTCTGATAAGGAAGTACAGATGGCAGGCGGATAAAGCTGCGTTTTCGAGGGTTTCGTATGTGTGTGGTGCCAGAATGGACATAGCTGGCGGTTACAACAGGTTTCACGCAAGAAGTCCAACCGGGGGTTCCCGGTTTCCGGTATCATAGCAGAAATACTTCTCTCTCCTGATCTCATTGGTTGCTTGCACTTTTAGCCTTTCTGCTACGCGGAGGTTGGCCAAATGATTAGTTTTCCACAGTCAGCCTTTGAGTTTGAACTCCGAAGAAAAAGTATACGTAATGTTTCCTTGACGATTTGGCGACTCGGCTCTAAATCAACCTTACACACTGCACTTCGGCTTCAAGGCTCGGCTTATTTTTAGCCGGCTTCGTCCTTTGAGATTTTCTCTCATGTTATCTTTTTTTTAAAATTTTAGACATAAATCTCACGTGACCACACCCCACACGTCTATTTAAAAATATATTATTTTATCTTTTATTCACGTAATGAAAATGATTGCAAATATGTTTATAAGTAAAATAGGATAAAAAAATAAAATGACATATTTTTAAATAGGTGTGCAGGAAGTAGGATTTATGGATAGCACTGTTCTATCTTTTTTCTTGATTCTCATTTCCTCCTTTGTTAAAAAAAAGAAAATAAATAAAATTTACCCTTTATTTGTTAATTCAAATAATAAATATTTATATTTGAAACAGTGAGATTTTATTAGAAAATAAAGTTCATTTTTTAATAAGTAATGCTGGATGTTGATGAAAGAAAAATTATTTTCATCAGTCACTATTCACCATCACACACTTCACATTCTATAAAAAATATTCTTACACTATGAAAAACACTTTCATACCTTATGAAAAATTATAAATATAAAATATGTGAGTAAATAGTAATTAATACATAGCATTTCTCTTAACGAAAATACCAAGTAAGCAAGTTGAAAGCACTTGAATGCCTTTCCATTTTGGTGTTTTGAATGTTTAGGATTATAACGCACAATGTCCTTGTCCTTTCTCTTTGGACCAATTAGGAAACAAGCTTTTGTTACGGGTAAAGAGATCCTATGCTAGATTCTGCATGTCTCTACCCTCTAACATTATTCAAATTCATATTTTTCACCTAAGTTAGACTTTTATAATTACAAAAATAAGAAATATTACTCTTTATTCAAGATATTCGCATTAATCGACGTAGAAAGTTGCTTAAAATGTACTAGATAGATTAACTTAAGTGACTAAAGATTATAAATTTAAAGTAAAAAATAATATTGCCCTGGATTAAGAATGTTGTTGATCTAATTTATTAGTCGATTAATAATTAATATATATATGATAGAATTTTAATTTATTTTCTACTTAATTAAATGGTTGAGATAAAATTAAAATGCATCAAATTAATTGAAGATAAAATAAAAGAAATAAAAGAAAACAGTGCTCCTCCGTGTAGATATATGATTGGGGCCGGGGTGCAACATTTATATAATATGATCATAACCGAAAACAGTGAACCAAGATAGGTAGTTATCTGTTATTTAGATTGCTAAAATGGGTAAATATCAAGGTCCACGAGAAAAGATCCAAATGTTTGAAAAAGCATCAATAATATTGTTGGAAGTAAAATGAACTTAAAAAGAGAGAGAGAGACAAGAACAGAAGGGATATATAGCAAAAGGAATCGATGTCGTCACATGCATGTTACATTATATTATTAAATATAAGGGGATAGGAAATATGAATGATGTGGATGTGCAAAATTTCGTTTGGGACCATTTCCAAAGATGAACATCATTCACTCGAGACGTCGTGGTGGTGGGGGGCAGATAGTAATTGGTCGGTATGGACGTACATGGGTCGTTGACCGACCCAGCTTTTCAACCCCAGCCTACATCCAGGCTGCATGCGGTGGCAGTGCAGGTAGATATCTGTGACTATCAAAATTACGGCTCTTTTTAAGAAAGAGATGAGACGAGATATTATATTGTAGCCGATATTATCAAGGCTACATATATATATATATATATGTGTATATATATATATAATTGATTAATATTGTCTCCTTAGGTTAATGTGATATTAATTATTAATGTTTTTTTTTAAATGTTGAGAGAGTACTATATAATTAACATCCAATGTGTATATATTATTGGCAGATAACGTTGTAAGAACTTGGTTCGGCGCATCTCGTGCTGTTTTTAGCAAGCATGTAACTAAATATAAAAGCATTATGCTCCCTTTTCTTCAGCTTTTTTGCCTTTTATTTACAGATGGTTTTCTGTTTCTTTCTGTTTTTCGTTTTTTAAAGAGAGTTTGATGGGTACTTCGACGTTGACTTTATGCAATTAAATACGAGGAAACCCGATATAAATGGAACAAGGAATAATGTGGTATATATATAGCATTCGGTCAACTGAAATAAACAGAGAGAGAGAGAGAGAGAGAGAGAGAGAGAGTCGCACATATATAGATCATGTGTAGAAAAGGAATAAAAACATATATTTATTTAATTTGAATATTTATATTTCAATATATATACAGATAAGTCCTTTGGACCTTACATGAATTGAGCTATATATCTTTATTTAAGTGATCTAAGACTTTTTCCTAGCTATATATTAACAAAAAAAAAATGCATTTTTCAAGGATTAAATAAGTTTATAATTTGTTTAAAGCTTCGAAAGGAAACCCATAAAAACAGCTCAAGATTTTCGGATTTAAAACAAAAAATCCAAAAGCTGTTTGTTTGAATATTTATAATTAATCACAAACAATAATTATATTTGAAGAAATTTATACTATTTACGTGACATAATTTGATTTTAAAGATAAATTTTAGAATTTAAATCTTACAAATCAAATTATGTCACATAGATAATATATAATATAATTAAGGCCTTCAAATTATATATTTTTCTATCCCACTCTTGCGTAAGACCAGTATGAGTGTGTGTCTGTCATGTTCTCTCTGGTTGATGCCATATATGAAGCATATATAATTAGGAAGAGGATGATGATTTTTACTATTATATATTCAATCATTCAACCTAGCTAGCTTGTAATATTAAATAAATAAATAAATAAATATATTCTTACCAACCAACCTAGAAATACCCAATTAGCAGCAACCACGGCACCACCACCAACAACAACAGCACTAAGCAACAAGCAATTAATGAATCTCCTCAATCGAAAGCAGGTATCCTAATCCTCCTCCTGCCTTAAAATACAATTCAACGGTCCATATATTTTTACATGGCTTTAATTAATCTTTCTACTTTGATTATACAATGGGTGGTGGACCCCTATAGCCCACCAATAAGGATGTAAATGCAGTGGGAAAGTGATCTTTTAAGAAAAGTTGGGGGGACCCAAATTAAGCTATGTTGTATATATTAAGGGTTAAGTGAATTAGTCTTAATCAGCTAGCTAGCTAGCTAGCCAGCCGTCTATATATATATATATATGCATGTGTATATATATATAGATGTCATTTTTGGTACCGTACGTACTGTTGGCATCACAATGACGCAGATTGGAACTTGGGGCTTTTTGCTTGCAACTAACGATATTTATAGTTATATATCGGAAAGGTTAGAAGATTGCACTGAAAAGGAAAGTTCCGGTTGCTTGGAGTTGCAGTCGATTCATTAATGCACAAGAAAATTGAGCTCATTTTTCAGACAATACTTGATCATGAAGCTGGAACTCATCATGACGGGAACTGGAATGCTCTATAAACACATGTAAGTAGACCCAATTATATATATTTTCATTTCATGCATTACAAGAAAAACGGGTATTTGTGACAATTATTTTATAACGAAAAAAATTATTTACGTCGAAAACAGATTTATTTTAATTAGAAATATTTATTTCGTTAAAAATAACTGATCGCAAATAAACAATTTTCTTATAGTTATGAGATATTAATTTTCTAGCAAGTTTGAGCTTGCTGCTAGCTAGTTGCATAATTTGGTCAAATTAAGGTAGATAATCATGTTAAGGCCAAATGGAGATACCACAAACAAAGTACATTCTCCTAAAAATGATGAAGATCGACCAAATTTAAATCTTTGTTTGTTTTTGCGGAAGAGATTAAATGAGTTGAAATAAAAGTTAAAAATTGAATAAAATATTATTAAAATATATTTTTTAATATTATTTTTATTTTAAAATTTAAAAAAATTAAATTATTTATTTTATTTTATATATAAATTTAAAAAAATTATAATAATGAGGTGAAATGAATTATAAAAAATGAAAACAAACTAAGCTTTTAAAGTCTTTTTTTGAAGATGGCAAATGGATATATAATGTCTCCAAAGTCAGCTACTTGATTTGCTATTTTTTTTTTAGTGTTTATTCTTTTCCCGGCAAGGACGTTATGTTATGATTGGCTATTCTATTAAGGGGTCTTGGCCAAGTCCATGTGCTGACATTGATACTTTTGAATGAAACAAAGGAACCTGATCATCACTTAAGACTTATCAAATGATCATGACTTTAGGACATGTGGCAAAAAGAAATATTATATATATATATATATATAGAAAAAAGAGTAAATTCTTTTTTGTGTCTTACTAATTTACTCAAAGTATTTATGAGAAAATCAACAAAAACCTAGATAAATCTATTGACAATGATGTGAAAGAAAGTGATGATATATACGAGAGGAAGAGGAGCGGTAATGTGGCGCAAAAGATGGAGAGAGATGGTGGCCACTATAATACAGAGGAGAGAATGAAAGAAGCAAGAGATCTAGAGTGGAAGTAGCCGTGTAGATAAGACGTGTAGGCCCGTTTGTATAGTGAAAAAATATTTTATCTCATCTCATTATTATAATTTTTTTAAATTCTCGCACAAAATATAATAAATAGTTTAAATTTTAAAAATTTTAAATAATAATAATATTAAAAAATAATATTTTAATAATATTTTATTTAACTTTTAATTTTCATTTCAATTCATCTTATCTCAATTCACTATCTAAACGGTACGTAATAATTTTTGACACGGTTTATGAATTTGACACCAAATTAGAATCTCATCCTTTAACATAAAGTTCAAGTAAATGTGACGCACTCAATTCCTTTTTAGATTTGATGGAAATCGAGATGTCGAAATATGTAATAATAGTTACACAACCTTTACGTTTATGACGATTATTACAAATGAATCTAGAAGATTAATAACAATATGCAATAATAATTTATAGTAAAAGAAGTAATCTAAAACTCGTACGAAGTAAATTTACATCCCAATATAAACATTAATTATCACCAAAATATTCACATAACAAACCATATATCATAAACTGAACATATTAACCTCCCATTTTACAGATATGTACATCTATACACAAATATCATGTCTCCAAAGTGTTCAATTAATGTTTACAATATTATCCTTCCGAAAAACTTCTTAATTAATGTACTTCGGAACATCGGTCTGCTCTTCCTATTGGTCCTACGCTACTTGATGTACAGAAAAATTTACGATTTTGAAGAGCGGGACTATAGTGGAACTATCACGTTGAAATTATAATAATCTCAGTAAGTTAGCCCCTATGACTACACTCGTGAAAATTATGCAATGACATATATTAAAAATTATGCAAATGAATGTATATGTTAATATTCATATTAAAAAGACCCATTTTTTGTTTTTCTTCAAAAACTTTGAAATTTCCAACACCAGATTTTATCTGATTACCGTATACCATGGCCTATAGAAAATAACAGTGAGTTTGAAAATGCTATCTCATGATGACAGCAGAGAGGGATCTTGCATGTATTGCATATATAGGAGTAGTACAATGTTGACTTTACATGTAAGGGAAACAAATATAGAAAGTGTGTTGTACATGCCTAAAATAAAAGATTACAGAAGATTTCTAGTGATACATTAAGCAAAAGAAGGAAAGTATGTTGTGATCACATTGTTGGTGGTTCTTTTGCTCTGTTGTCTTCATTTGCAAGGTTGTCATCCCTCCTCAAACTGAGCCGGGAATTAACATAGAAGTCAAGTTTGGAGCGTAGGTGGCGGAAAGGAAGCTTAGTAAGTGGCTTTGTGAAGTGGTCAACAAGTTGAAGGTGAAAAGGAACAAATCTGGTTTCAAGGTTTCTAAGGACAACCTACTCACATACGTAGTGAAAGTTAAGGGAAATGTGCTTGGACCGGATATGGAAGACAGGGTTAACAAATAAGTGTAATGCACTGATATTGTCACAGTGAAGCATTGGTGGATGAGGGAGGGGGATGTGGAGGTCACAAAGGAGAAAGTGAGCCACGTGAGTTTAGCAGCATTGGATGCCATGGAGTGGCACTTGATCGAGCAACTGTGGGTTGCTTTTTGAAACACCAGGAGATGCAATTAGTATCGAGGAAGGTGCAAAAGTCGGTAGTGGAACGAAGGGTAAGGGGCAAGCAGCCCAGTTGCCGTCAGAAAAAGCATACAAGTCGAGTGTTCTGGATGCCAAGATATAATGACCAAAATAGTTCCATGGACATATCGTAGGATGCGTTTGACCAGTTGAAAATGTGCAACAATTGGTGCATGCATAAATTGACAAATGAAATTGACCCTGTAGGAGATGTCTGGCCTTGTGAAGGTCAAGTACTACAAGTGACCAACGAGACTACCATAGTGAGTGGGATCGCCATAGAGGTCAGCAAAATGTGTGGTGCGTCCCTTGGAAGGCATGGGAGTGGCAGTGTTTTTACATTCTCCCATGGAAGCTCGATCTAAGAGTTCATGGGCTGAAAGAGCAGGAGGCCGTGAGGAGATTGATGGACTTCAATGCCAAGGAAATGGTGATGGTAGCCCAAATCTTTAATAGAAAATTCTGCTGCTAGTTGCTTGATGAGCCATTTAATCCTGGAGGGACTATCACCGACGACCACCATGTTGTTGACACATAGAAGTAAAACAATAAGTTCATGGTTGGAGTGATTAATGAAGAGGCTTAGCTCAGAGATGCTGCAGTAGAAACCAAGTTGGAGAAGGTATGTATTGAGTCTATCAAACCATCTGCGAGGAGCCTGTTTGAGTCCAAAGAGGACACGATTGAGTTTGCAAATATGAGATGGGTGGTCTAAATCAACGAAGCTAGGTGGTTGTTGGATGAAGGCAGTGGTGGTGAGGAAACTGTGTAGGAATGCATTCCGTACGTCAAGTTGACGGATTTCCCATCCTTTAACCACGGCTATAGTAAGAACAAGGTGGATGCTGGCTAGCTTAATAATAGGGGAAAAGGTTTTAGTGAAATCAAGGCCATCTACTTGATGAAATCCCTTGGTGACTAATCGAGCATTGAGGTATTTAGCAGTACCGCCCAAAAAACCCAGGTTTTGTTTTTGGCAAGAGCATCTAGCTCTTCTTGCATGGCAGCAAGCAATCCTGGATGTTTTTGGGCGGCAATAATAGAGGGAGGCACAATGGGAATGTCAGGGTAAGCAACATGAAGAAGGTATTTAGGATTTGGTTTGCAGATCCCAACTTGAGCACGACTAATCATGTGATGGCGTTGAGTAGTAGTAGGTTGTGTAAAGGAGACAACACAGTCTAGAGTCAGAGGTGGTGACAACTCTTCTGCGAAAGATTCATGTGCAGAAGACATGGGTAGTTGAGGGTTCAGGGGGACTAGTTGAGTGTGGATCTGGAGGTGCCATCAAGGAAAGAGCATGGGCAAAGATTAGAATGGCAGGTGCATGTGAGCATGCAGAAGGAGGGGAAGGCTCCCAATCCAGAAGTGAAGAGAGCTTGCCAGTAACTGTGTCATGACCTTAAAGATGTGTAGGAGATGAGTAAGGGAGAACAAATTCATCGAAGACAACGTGCCGAGAGATGTAAACTCGACCAGTGTTGTGGGGGGTATAGACATTTTGTAGCCTTTGTGTTTGATGTTGTACCCTATGAAAACACAGGGCAAAGACTTTGGTTCCAGCTTGTGGGCACGATAATCACCAAGAAAAGGGAACTAGCGAGAGCCCAAAAATTTGAGACTGGTATAGTCCGGTTGATGACCATGGAGGTGGAAGAAGGGGGATTCCATGTTCAAGGCCTTGGAAGGCAAGTAGTTAATGAGATACACAGTAGCGGAGAAACAATTAGCCCAAAACCGAGCTGCAAGGTGGGAATGAAACATTGTGGTCAGTCCAAGTTTAGTGATATTTCGATGTTTTCGCTCAACTTTTCCATTTTGCTCTAGTGTCTTGGGGCAAGTTGATTGATGATGAATTCCATGGGGAGGAAGATAGTTGATGAAGGTAGTGGAAGAGAATGGTTGAAGCGGTTGAAGTACTTGAGGGCAGTGTGATTGCGCTTGTTGCATATATGACAAGTGGGGAGATCATCTTTGGAGGGTGGGTGTAGATGAGAAACTAGGGTTGCCTTAAGGCTATTTGGAGTGTGAAGAATGGCTGGGTTGGAAACCACGACCTTTGGAATTAAAGGGTTGGTAATACTTCTTAGGCTTGTATTTTTTTGCATATAAAATGCCATTTGAGGGGTGGCTGGACTATCAAGTTTATGACGCTCAGTGTAGTTTTCCAAGAGAGTGACAATATCTGAGTATGAAGGCATGGGTGGTCGCATCATGGTGGTAATGAACACTTGATAGTCTTTTCCCAAACCGTTGAGGAGCCACTAGGATTTTTTGTTATCTGAGACAGATTTCCTCTCTGCCAGGTGCCAGCAGGATTTTTTGTTATTTGAAACAGATTTCCCAATGGCAGAGAGGTCATCACAGATGGGCTTAAAACGTTGAATATATGCCAATAGAGAATTAGTACCTTGGGTTATGGAGGTGAGCCTTTGCTTAAGAGCAAGGTTGTAGTTTGAAGAATCACGAGCAAAAGCATCCTACAGAGCATGCCAAACTTCAGTAGAAGAGTTCAAGCCAACAACAATGCCATACCACCTTCCATTTTAAAAGGCTTACAAAGTTCCTTTGCCCATCCTAATCCTTTGCTACCCGTTCTCTTACTTGACCATTTGGCCATCTCACATTCTTCTTTGCCTGGCAACTGATTGCACTAGCTCTTTACCCGCTAACACCTTTGCTAGACCAAGTACTTTGCCTACCACTTGATGCTCGCCCAAAGTAAATTGCTCGGGCACTCATTGCTCGACTGATTTGTCAACTTACTCGCATGCTCGCCTAAAACCATTTAATCACATTTTCTCTTAAGTAAAGACTAACTAAGATTGTGGATCTCACAATCCAAACTCGAATTCGAATTGACATAACTTGAACCCTACATGTTACATTAGAGTTGATAATTTTTGTTACAACTAATGAATCAAACACAAACTCAATATAAAATTGAGAAATGTTATTGTGTCTCTAATTTATACCACTCACTTTATCCCTTGATGTGGTGCCACATGGCTTATAAAAAAAAAAAAAATACAAACATATAAGAATAGAGGGGATATAGGATTTTAGTTTTTCTCTTTTTGTGTTTTTTCAGTGCTATTTTATTCTTAATATATAGTAGCATTACTCTATAAAATTAGCAAATTAAATATTGTTTTGAAATTATATATTAAATTTAGTAAAATTTATGGGAAACATTTCCTAATTGATAACATTGTATTAAATTCTCAAAGATCATATTTAATAGAAAAAAGATTTTGAGATTTGTTTCTTATCGAGTCTCTAAAAGTGGCCGGATAAGAAAAACAAGAAGTTAGTTGACTAAAAATTCTTTGATATATGATTTGTATTGGAGTTTATGATGGTGGAAAGTAAACTTGTTTGGACAAAAATTGTGAGTTTTATTTATTTATTAAATATATATAATTTTCATGATGGTTTCTTTTACGTTTTTTTATTCACAGAAACTTAAGAAAATAACTAGATGATAATTATTTGTTAAAAGAATATTTTTTTTATATATATTTGTATGGAAGTTAAAAAAAAAAAAAAAAAACACAAAACAAAACATGCCCTAAATTGGTATTATCAAACCTAGAGTCTATATAATATGGTAATTTTAGTTCAGGTGGCCCAAAAAAGGAGGAAAAGAGAGAGAGAAACATTCTTAATTCTCCAAAAGGCTAGATATCGTCCCCCACAAGTTTCGTTTTCAGAACCGGATAAGTACACATAATATTATCCGATCAAGATATTATTGATTAACCGAAGAAAACGTGCGAACAAGTACAAGGTTTTGAAACTGATGGATGAGGTATGAAAAGCCACACACATACGTCTCGGCTGAAAGAACCAAACAAAAACAGCCGACAATCTGTACAACAACAATCCTTACCCAAATTAAGAGACCAGTTGTCGACTCGATCCGACCTAAACGCACGTCATTTTAACCCCCCGGAATGCATTCACACAGATCCAGGAAAATACGTACCTCCATAACCTCTGTTGGAAAAGAGTCTTGAGAGAACTTAATTCTTTCGTCGGGAGGTTGAGCCCCACTCACCAAATCTTTTGATTTTTTTTTTAATCGTTTCCATGCCCTTTTGATCTTGTTCATATCTAAGTTATTAACTTATTATAAGTTTTGTTGATCATCAGACGCCAGACGAATCAATTTTTCATATTTCTGAGAATTTAAGGTTACGTTTCGATATTGAGATAATTTCAAATGATTTGAATTAATATGTAAATAGTAATATTTTGTGAGTCTCATTGAAATGTATTTTAATATAAATAGGTTAAGATATGTATTTGAATATATGAAATAAGTTGCGAGGAATTTGAATTTTTTATAAAAAATTAAAAAAATAGCAAAATCTCATCAATGATTAATTTAAAATAATTTAAAAAATGACCTTAACATTCAAAGATAGCTAAGTTGTGCAAAAGAATTTTGAGTGAAAAGGTTAATTTATTCCTACTTTTGATCACGTGTTCTAATGACATTTTTTTCTTTATAATTTTAAGAAATATATAAGAATATATATGTTCACAATCACGTAGTCAATACGTCTAGTTTTATTTATTTTTAATAAAATGAATTTACATATTAGAAACTAAATATAAAAATGTTTACTCGATCAATGATCATCCTCCTTTCTTTTTGAGTTGCAAATTATTGATCAATATTTTGTATCAAGTTTTATTAGTATATAATACTCATTTGATCATGGTACGAACAATTAATATCATTATAAGAAAAATGAGTATTTATAACCATTATGTTTTGATAAAAAAGATTATTTACGAAGAAAATAGACTCATTTTAATTGAAAATAATCATTTCGTTAGAAATAACTAATCGTAAAATGTTATTTTTCTTATAGTGAATTTAGAATATTTATATTGGCAAATGTCAGTTTTTTAAAAAAATTGAATTATTTTTTATATTTTGTTTAGAAGTTTGAAAAAGTTATAATGATTAGGTAATGATTAAATGAAAAAAATTAAAAATTAAAAAATGTTTATATTTATGGTGTTTGTGTGTAGAGATAAGATAAAATGAGATCATCTTATAATCCAAACAAAATCTGATTTCTTAAAAAAAAAAAAATATTTAAATATTAAAATAAGATAGATATAGTATGTGAAGATAATGAATTATTCTAACTTAAATATGAGAGTTTTTGGCTCGTGGGTCAATGTTTTTGTCTCTACTTTTCGTTTTACGGCCTTGGAAGGCACCACGTAAGACTTCCGAAAGAAAAAAGTCAAGCTGAACTTTTCCACTTTAATGTATCTTTATAGAAACCATAGCCCAATTCCCTTAAAAATAAAACAAAAAAACAAAAAACCAGAACCCACGAATGGGTTCACATTGAGTGTGAAACCCGCCAAAGTTCTTGTATTTTAATAATCATCTAAATATGCATGTATGGTCAGTGGAGTTGGTTCAGCAACATAATTAAAAGATAATGTTAAAAATTTACATTAGAGAAATAAAAAAATAACAATCTAAATGGAATTACGACTTTATCCATACAATAAAAAACTATATATTTAAAAATCAGCATATGTCTCAACATGTTAATTTTAAGAAAAATGATAAACCTATAAATAGTCTACAATTATTTTACAATTTCATTTAGAATGAATGGTAACATGAGATTAGTTTTTTTTTTTAATAAAATGTCATAATTATATAATTCATTGATTTGAAATGAAAGGTTCTAAAAAAGTTATAGGTGTATCATTATCCTAATTTTAAAAATTAACCTCAATATAAAGTATAATTACACTTAATAATTAATTAAGAAATACCTTTATCTATATAAAGATTTGATTACATATGCAAGAATTTTCACAAAAGAAATCTTTTAATGATTTTTTTTCGTCATACTTTACTATTCACACAACTTCGTCATACTTGTTTTAATTTTTATTATTTCTTTCTTTTATCAAATTTTTAATATTTGAATAATGAATTGAAGAATTGAATTAGTTTAAAAAGAATAAATTTTAAAAAAATTTTAAAAATTTAAAAAAATGTGTTGTATGAAGGTTGAAAAAATTATGTAGCATTTCTTAATAAATTAATTCCTTCCGGTTGATCTTTTGAGCTCAATTCAAATTTTAAACGGATCAGTGCGGTTTTACTCTTACCTATACAATTCAGTGCCAAGTCTGGAAAGTTGCACATCACTTTGAAAATGGAAAGTGCCTTACTTTTTTACTAAAAAAGAAATTAATTTAATTGGGCAAACAAACATAGCTCAGTTTCGTGTAAGCTTCCAATACAACATGCCGATTCCCTAATTTGTCACTTTGTCTGTGTCGGAGGACCTTTTTATTTATTTATTATTTCTTAGTAACTTCCACGTTCATACACATTGTTACTATAATACGTTATTTGATTCCTTGACACCTCAACTTGTCTTGCACTTTTATGCCTCCCACCTTATCTATTTGCTCACACCTTCTTTTAATTCTCTCTCCTTTTCTTCTTCTTTTCTTAACAATGCTATTCCTATTGTTTGTTCTTCTTTCTTCTTCTTCCCTTTCTTCTTTTGTTCATTTATTTATGGTGAATCAAGAGTACCATTTATGCTTGATGTGTGGGTGTATATATACCCATATATGCAAGTTGACAACAATGGGATTATTGGGGTATAAGTTTCGGATTGAGATGACACATATTCAACAATTTTTATAAAGTAAAATTCTATTTTTAAGTTGGTGCGTAACTGTTGATATATATATCAGATGAAAAATTCTATTATCAAACTGATGTGCAGAGCAAACTCAATAAAGTATTTTTTCATAGCATAATTTGATTTAGAAGATAAATTTTATAATTTAAATGATCTTACAAATCAAATCTTACTATTTAAGTGATATGGATAATGTATTTTACACACCAGTTTGAAAAAATCTAAAACTTCTCTTGTTTTGTTTCTTACTTCCCTTTGAAGAACATAAAAAAACCAGCATGTTGCCAAACTTACATGATTAAGTAACCTCATTTTGGGGGAAGCATGTCTACCCCTAATGCCTCATAATGTGATTGGTAAAAATTAACCTTATAAATTAACTCACGTGTGGAATTAAATTAGTTGTACACACGGCTAAGTTAGCTCTAGGGTTTAGGGCTTTCATTAATATTAGTCAAAGCTTTTCTTTCTAGAAGGTGTACTTAGTATATATTGGGGGGATGAAAAAAGAAAAAGAAAATTCATTAGTTTTGACCAATTAAGAATCCCTAGAACCCACCCAGAAATAAATTAAAGACGACGTTTGACCAGCCATGAGGACATTAGCATTTTATATTTAATTATGATATATTTATATCACACTTTATTTATTTTTTATAGGCATATTAATATCATACTTTAAGAAACAATGATTTATTTTATAAATATAAATATAAAACATTAACAAAAAAACAAAATCCATGAAGAAAAAGCAATAAAGCTCAACAGAAAGAATCTCAATCGATTCCTGAATTATATATATATATAATTATTTTACAAAAGCATGCACGATATTTTACTATATATTAGTGCAAAAGAGCTATTTTAATACATATGTATATATGTATAAATATATAATTAATTAATTAATAGCTAGCAAAGTTCAATCATTATAGTTTTGATTTGGACTGATTCAACCCCAAAAGATGAGGTTTAAAGTCGTCATGGTCTGCGCCTAATTAACATCACTATCATCCTCCAGTCAGGGCTCAGGAGCTGAAGAAGGTTCAGTATCTTGGCCCCATCTTTCAATTCTCATCAGATCTCCCAATTCACACTTCACCAGCTTTTAGAATCCAAACAAGACTGGCTTCTAATTATATCATTTTTATTATTATTATTAGTTGACATCTGAAACCAAAATCTAATTGAGCAGAAAAACTAAATAATTCGCACTCATTCATCGTTAAACAACCAAACAAACCCATCATGGGAT
>QEOT01121929.1:0-19331 GCA_003123785.1 Pterocarya stenoptera | reverse complement strand
TTTTAACTCAGTTCAACATCTAAATGGAGCCTAAATCATTGATGATTCAGTGATGAGATGTGCCGTCTACCTCTAAGATCAAGACCCTTGCTGTTGAAGCTAGCCCGAATATTGCATTGCCAAGTCTAAAATTTGACTAAAAGTTAAGGTTTGGCTAAAGTCAAAGCTATTGGAGATATTAATTTACGTTGGAATAATAATATAATATTATGTATTTTAATAATAATTTTTAATTTTTTTTATATTTTACAAATACACTCTATATATTAATTAATAATTAAGATTATGATTTCTCGACCTAATTATCCAACTTATACACTCTAACTGAAGGACAAGAAAAAAGAAAAGAAAAGGAGAATTGAACAATAAAACATGGAGAATATTTGTAGACTAAAAAATTGTTTTGGAGATGAACAGTAGAACTCCAAACTTCGAGAATAGTTTACTTTACTGTAGCTCAAAACAGGAGTATTAAAGTTTTGACTACTCCAATACAAACCACTTTAATAAAAGTTAGACAAAATTTGACCAGACACTAACGGTTTGGAAGGATTTGAAGCCAATTGTTCTTCAATTGTAGAATTACTGCAGTTTGGAAGAGGCATGGCTTATCCACGTATGGCAGCAATTCGTCAAAAATATCTGGGAAACCCCTTTTCATTCATCTTTTGATTGATCTCCTCCCCCGCACTATATATATGAATGACCAAAAGTATATTTGTGTTTATATATATAAATATATATATATATATTTATATATCTATTTATACACTTATTGATTATAGTTTATTTAGATAGAACTATTATGTTCCACGGTCAGGGAAAAAAGAATAAATAGAAAAATAATGAGTGATAAATTGTCCCTTAAAGTTAATAGGATGTAATTCGGTTCTTCTTTCAACGACACCTTGCATATAGCCACCCCGACCAGGGTCGCTTGACTTAGGCCCCGTTTCAAACTGAGTCTAATATTCAAATATCTAATTTTTAAATCACTAAATTCAGTTTAACTCAAAACATTTTTACACGTGAGACCCATTATGACTATACACTAATGGGTTCAGCGTCGGTTTTGGTGCCAAACCGAGACCCCAGTTACAAAACCGATCATATCGGTCTACCATCGGCATCTTCTGTGAAGGAGGAAAGGAGTGGCATCACGGGAAGAAGAATTGAGGAAGAAGACGAAACCCTAAAAAAGTAAAACTTAAAGAAGATTGAGGAAGAATATGACTGGAAGAAGGGGGCGTGTTTAATAAACCCACTTTGAAACGGCGATGTTTGGCTTTTAAATGAAACGGCGCCATTTAAGCCAAATGGCACCGCTTCATAATATCATAAGGAAAACGATGCTGTTTTATTTAACATATATTTAAATATATATATATATATATACACTAGTGCAGAAGCAACATGCAAAGCACGTTTGCCTAGTTTTATTTTTAAGAAATAATATGTCTTTTATAAAAAAAAAAAAAAGAAAAGAAAAATATTTCAATCAATAATTTGATGCATAAGGAAAAACAATGTAAGTTCTAATAAATATTTTTGGGTAATAATAGTTAAGTATTGGATAATAATTACATGTTTGTATAGATTATAACATAAAGACATTAGTTAAAGTAGTAACATAAAGACATTGGGTAATATAATTTCTTTGATCATTCTAATATGATCCATCATTTATGTTATCTTACACGACATCAATAGAGAGGATATTGAAATTCTTATGCTTATGTTGCTTTAATCTGTCATGATCTACATAAAGTTGAATCATCCACTCTTTCTCTGAAGCTTTTTCTACAAGATTTTCTATATATGGCAAATGCTCCTAGAAAATAAATTTTGAATAGTTTTGCATGATTAATAAAAACCTCAACTACTTATATACTGAAAATTGAAGCATTGTAAATTAACAGAAATCTTAAAATAGAATGTTTTTAATTAAATTATTATGGATGCTATAAATAAAACTAAAACTAGCATAACACAAATATATAAAAATCAATTAAAATGATTTTTATTATAATTTTATTTTTAATATAAACCTTAATATACTTATAGACAATGTTGTAAATATCTTAAAAGTACAAAATAGTTTTGTTTATTTATTGCAAACTCAATTTACTAACAAAAAATAAAAAAAGATACCTCGCCAGTATGATTCATAAGCTCAAATATTGAACAATCTAATGCTTCTTCTACAATCTCACCAAACATTACAGCATCTAGTCTTCCAGTACCATCATCAAGTTCAATATATGCTCGAGCACTATAAATACGATGGAAATTTCATTTTAAGTTAGAATTGATAAAAATTATACATTAAATTTGTCATAAATTATAAAATAAATTTGAAAAATACATACTGTAGTTGAGAAATACCTTGGTATTTGCAATGGTAACAAAGGAAGCTTTTATTATATTCATACCTAGTTCCTTTGTTACAACCAACACATGACATGTAAAAAAATAGTTGGCGCAAATTAACCACAATTATCTTCGCATTTATCCACAATTTTGCTTTCTATATTATATCAGAAATGATTTTTAGATGAAATGATTATGTAAATATTTGGATTTATTACTAAAAATTGGATTTTACCGCCATGGATTGCAAATTTTTCATCAATTCAGCAACATCGCAATTCTTAACTATTTCCCGAATACCAACAGAAGATAGAGATGTAGATGGGTATTTTAAGCACTTTGCAATAATACTTTTAAATAACAAATCATTAATCACGACCTTTAAAATTCAAAAAAAAAAAAAAACAATATAAGAAAGAAAAATATAGAGATGGCAGCATTTAAGTGACAGAAAACTTACATTGGAAGTATATATAACATAAATGTGTTAGTAAATAATAGCTAATTTGCGAGAATTACCACTCTTGCAATAAAGTTGCCTCAGGAACAAGAGGATTAATTGTAAATGTACTTGATGGATGTGATGAAAGAGATAATCCTTAATTGGAAATGGAAATCATTATTAATGTAAGTATATACAGTACAAAATAGATATAAGATTGTTAATTATAAAAAATACCGTTATTAGAACCAACTGTTATCCTTGTTTTAAGTATAATTGGCTTAGCCGCAATTATTTTCGAGATTTTCTGGTATTCATCTTGCATAAATCGACTCCACATTGTTAAACACATGGGTCTTAAGCTACAAAATTGGAGAAAAAAAAAAGAATTAACAGAAGATGCAAAAACTTAACATTGAAATGTAATTGTAAAAGAGCCTATAAGTCAAAAAATATTTTTACCTTTGACCAATAACATATATTTCTTGAATAGTCATTGGTACATATGTTGAGGTTATCTCTTTANAAAAAATACCGTTATTAGAACCAACTGTTATCCTTGTTTTAAGTATAATTGGCTTAGCCGCAATTATTTTCGAGATTTTCTGGTATTCATCTTGCATAAATCGACTCCACATTGTTAAACACATGGGTCTTAAGCTACAAAATTGGAGAAAAAAAAAGAATTAACAGAAGATGCAAAAACTTAACATTGAAATGTAATTGTAAAAGAGCCTATAAGTCAAAAAATATTTTTACCTTTGACCAATAACATATATTTCTTGAATAGTCATTGGTACATATGTTGAGGTTATCTCTTTAAATGGCTTGATTTGGATTGCAATAGTTAAAATATATGATAAATAAAATATAAATTGTTAATATATTGATAATTAAATACTCCAAAATAAAGAGTAAATTACCTATCTCTGCATTTGTGCCATTATAAAGTTCTAATTCATTGAACGGAACAAGCTTGTATTTTGGTGGCTCCAAAGTTGAGATTTTCGGGTTCAAGTCATTTCCTGCTATTTCCGATTGGTTTGGTTTTAGGACTTTTAAGTCTTGGTGCTAGCTTCAGAGCAAGAGATTGAAAAAAGAGGACATCATAGAGGGTAGGCGGTGAGAGTTGCAGAATCACTAAACTAAGTTTTAAATGGCTTCAAGAACGGAGATGGATGAAGACAGCGATAACAACAAAGGTAGCATGTGGGTGTTGGATCAGAAACTTGATCAGCCTATGGATGAGGAGGCTGGAAGGCTTCAAAATATGTACAGAGAAAAGGTACGGGCAACTTTCTTTTCAAGATTCTCACATGGTAGCATTCAGACTTGAATGTTAAAGTAGAACATCTTGTTAATGGCATTATACCTTTTTGGGATGAGCTGTTTTAAATGCCAAGTTGTAATCCGCCTTTGATTTCCAATTCGATAGCCCTTGGATTTATTGGATCTTTTATGCTCCAGTTAATTATGATCTTTATGCCTTAAGAAGCCAGAAAAGAATCTTCGGAATTAGTGTATGGTTGTTATTTCTGGATGTAGGCTTGACTGTTACTATTCTAGCTGTTGGTATTCCATAATCTTTTTCTTTGCTGATAAAGGTTTTGATTCTCTTAGAAATTCTCTATGTTATTGCTTTTGCGGCTTGCATTTCAAAGTCTTGGGGTGGTTTATGGAGACTTGGGTACCTTTCGCTTGTATGTTTTCTACAATACATTTCCAAGTGGAGAAGTTAATGAGCCTGAAGATGTGGTTGGAGCCCTTTTTCCTTAAGTATATACTCGCTCTATTTTCACACCGACAGAACAAAATATCTAACTAATTATAATTTAAATGATGCAGAATTTCATAGATGCACATTTCCATAAGAAACCAGGCTTTCTTATGCAAATATAAAGCACTTATAATATCTGAAATACTCCTATTTTTAATAATTAATTTAATTGCAATCATCTTAGTGATTTCTTTTGGGAGAATTTCATAATTCATTACTAACAAAGCGAAATAAATGCAACTGGATCAAACTTTTAAGGTACCATAACACTAAATCAGAAATGATAAAATTTAATAAATAAACTATAAATATCAAGAGACTGTATATGAGAGTACTTACCAAGAGAGCGTGAGAAAAAAAAGTAAGAAACTGCAGGCAAAATACGAACCCTTAATAAATAGCAGCAACCAACCTAAGGAAAATCAAGAATAAGAATCTTGAAAGAAAAAGACGGCGAAAAGTTATAATAATTCAATTATATATAAATTGGTTCACCACCTTAGCTGACCTAGTACTGACGTAGTGCCAATTAATTGAAGAGATTAGAGTGTCGATTCAACTATGGCCTTTTGGGAGGACAAGTGTTAATATGGAGTTGGCAACTTAATATGTGGTTATGACGTAACAATCAATCAATAATCAAGTAGAGCATTTGAATTTTAGGATAAACATTGAAAAGTTGCCCTTTGCACCTTTCGATGCTTATGATAAAGTTATTCCTTATCAATCGTGTTTCCTTTTTGTTTTGCCTACAAACAGGCAATGTCGGCCACAATGATCACTGTTTAGATTTTTTTTTATCTTTCCTATATTCCCTTTGACCGAATTACGGATACACATGTGGATAGATAGATAGATACGAGGGAATCCTAAAAGTGAGCTACACAATACCCCATGCAAAGTCATGACGAACGATATTCATATATATATATATATTTTTTAATATTACTTTATTTTTTTGTATCATTTTCTTATAAAAGAACAGTCAAACCATAAGGAATGTCCTGCTTTGTCTTTTGCAATCATAATCAGTCATATTCGTAAAAGCTTATGGAAATAAAGATAACATCAAACACTTTCTGCAACCATGGTGGACTTTCCTGTTTATGCTCATGATGAGAATGCAAAATGTCATATTTTTCTCCCTTAATGTCTAGTCTTTTATACTTATTTGGTGCCTAAATGTACTCATTATTATTATATTTTGATTTAAGATGCAAATGGAGTCGTTAAATGCAAAATGAAGCCAATTGGGCAATTCTGGACAGTTTCAACATTATTTCGCAATCTGGGCATAAATCTCTCATCTGAGCTCATATTGAGATTATTCAAGATGATATGGAACACCAAGAAAAATATCTACGACTTTCATGTTTTGAGTTTTGAGAGATACTGGCTGAATCAAGGTTGAAATCGGGCTTAAAGTTGACGCACCTGCACTGTTGACGTTCCGGAACGTTTGGCCTTAGCCTACAATTTTAATACGTGGATCTGATGCGATGTATTTGCAAATTTGGTGCACAAAAATTCCAGCTGAAAGCACCACTTTCCTAGCTATATTAGGACTTATTTTATTTTTAATATTTTTCTTAATTAGTCAGATTTGGATATTGTTATTTTAGGATAATACTTAGAATATTTTTAGGAGATTTTGAAGGATTGAGAAAAACTGGTTTGAACGTGTAAAGAGGGGGGAGAAATCAGGAGAATGATCAAATGTGCATCTCCCTCCCCTCTTCTCCAACTTCTCCTTTGAGTCTTCATCATGGCCATGCGCGGCTAAATTTTTATAATTGGTAGAAGGAAACGGAAGTATCGAAATTAATAAAATTGTGAGATATAATTTGTTTCTTGTTCAATTTATGTTTTGAGTATCGGATGTTCTATTGTGCCTATTTTCTTGATTGTCTCGTTTAATTACTAGGAGACTTACTAGTTTATTATTCATTGCAATCTATTACTAGATTAGATATCAAATCCGTAATTGTTTGATCCCTCTAATTTGTCAAACAACTAAGATTTAATGACTTGTTGCGTCAGAAATTATTAGATCTTAGGAAAAACGATCGATGAAACTAAATGCAACCACTTGTGCTTGTGTTGTTTAGTTTTATCGATCTCTCTAATTCTTAAGGTTGCTATTAGATTAAACCTTTAGCGCCTGTCTTGGGTTGTTTAGTAGTTAAGGTTAATTAAGAAGAAATAGGAAAATAATTCCAACGGTGAATATTCAAAGTATGAATTAATATATATTTGTAACGATGATTAGTTGTAAAACTCCAGTGGTGGATGTTGACTTAGACCAAGGTTTGTTCTTTTGATTGATTTCGATAATTTAATTTGAATTGTTACTTAGTTGTTCTTTTTAAAATTGTTTTCGTTATACTCAAACCCCCCATCCTTATTCACGTAGCATAAAACTAAGCTAAACACTCTCCGTGGGAATGATCCTTACTCGCATTACTACATGTATTTTTTAGGAGTATTGATTTTATTTTTAGTTGCTTGCAACAACACACCAACTCATGATCACTCATAGAAAAAGGAATGCAGCCCCAACATTTAAATCATTGCGGAGGTAAGTTTTTTCATGGTTTTTTTTTTTCTTTCTTTTTACATGCATTATGTACCCCATTAAATGGACCATTTAATAGAAGTTTTTGTTTTTTTCTTTCTCCATCAATATTAATACATACGGCCACTAAGTAATAAACTAATATTAAAATCCTTAATGGTAATTTTGCTTCATAGATAGAATTGGTGCTGCTTCTTCCACGTATTAAGTTATTAACTACACATGCTCCCACTTGCTTGATCCAACGGTTAAGAACAAGCCTCTTTTCACCAACCCTTTGACCAAAAGACTTCAGAACACAATCATCTTCTTATTTCGTCTTGTTCCTTCTTGAGTTCTCCAAGTTTCTGCCTTTCCTTCCCATCTTCATTTTTTTTTTCTTAAGTTGAGAATTGATCAATTTTACGTCAGTAATTAATAAGAATAAAAAAATTTATTTAAATGATATGAAGAAAAAAAAAACTTAAGTTCTTGACACACAATGAGAGAATTAGGTTTTTGAAGGGAAATTAGTATATATCAAACTAACAAAGTGGACAATTCAATATATGCATGTAGCAATTCAGAATTGACAAATGGTCTTGATCACCTGTCGATCTCGTGTGCTAAGGAACGTACTCTCTTCAGGAATATTGCTACATATAGCCAAACGCAACTGACTGAAGGTCATGATTAGCATCTTGGAGAGCCCATTGTATGTTGTTCTTGTATAAGTTAAGAGAAGACACGAAATGCAAAGCCTCTTCATAGCAAGCATTTGAGGCATTTTCCTCAGGGTTGAGTGAACTTCCATAATTTCTAAAAGAGTTCTCCATGAACACATTCTCGTCGTATGGAATTGTTGAGGCATTATTGGAAATATTGTTTGTACTAAATTATGGCATCATGTAATTGATAATTTTTTACTGAAACCAACTTTGACCATCTTGTGGGTGAGAAGGTATTCTGTAGGACTTTTCATTAGGGTTTGCATTGATAGAACCATCGAGAAAGTTTTGAGCTGCTTGTAATTCTTTCAGAGATGCTAGTTGAGTTTGTAGATTTACAACCTATAAAAAACAAAGTACAAAGCCATTGATTAATTAGGAGTTAACCCAAATTAGGGTTTTAATCATTATATATAAAAAGAGAAAGTCAAAGGGTGGAAACCTGCTATTGAAAAGTAAAAATATGTGAAATAATGCCATAAATAGGATCTTGAGGCCTAGTATGCGCTTCATACAAGATTGTGACAGCCGCTTCACAACGATCACTCACTGGGAGGTGAGCAAGGAGCTTCGAAACATTAATTGCACCGAAAACCTTATGAACGGCAGAGAAATGGATAGCTTCCTGTTTATGACAAAAATAAAGAGCAAAAATACATCTCCTAACACATCTCCTTAAGAATTGCAATCTCTACAAGGAAAACCTGAATCAGTTATCTTGATGGTCGGTTTCGGTTCAAGGGGGGTTAAGTACTTGGATTGAGGAGAAAAAAATAACCGTAAAACCTGGATCCCGCAAAACCCGGAACTAAAAAAATGTTGCAAAATTCAGAGCTCATTAGGTATCGACAAATGCTATAAAAATTTGAGCCGTCTGGATTCGCAGAATTTGTCGGGTCTTGCTTGATTGGCTCATAGTTTTCCGACTTCAAATGCTGCTTAATTTGTGCAAGGATAGATAATCCGAAATCGATTTAGTATAACTATATTAGTATAACTATAACTATAATCTATTTAGTATGACTGCTAATGTCTTATGTACTTATCAAAATTTTTCGTTTTTAATAAGACAATTGTGCATGGGCTCAATTGCACGATTTGTTAAATGGGGTCCACGATTTAATTTGTGTGGGTATGTAATGATGCATTGACCAGCATGTGGGAAACATTGACCTAGCCTTGTACCAAGCAACCAATTCAAAAGTAGTCAATTCACTTTTAAAATAAAGGGGCATGAAACCAACAAAAGTTACGGTAGAAAGAATTATCCTTTAATTAATAATTAAAAGCATAAAATATGATATAGGTGTATGAGTGAGGAAAAAACTAGAAAGTGGGAATTATTTTTATTATTATTTTGTGTGTATGATATATAAGAAGATAAAAGAATAAGAGAGTAATTTTAGAGAAAGCATGATGTGAGGGGTATTGGGATCTGTATTGTACTTATCAAAATTTGTCGTTTTTAATAAGACAATTGTGCACGGGCTCAATTGCATGATTTGTTAAATGGGGTCCACGATTTAATTTTTGTGGATATGTAATGATGTATTGACCAGCGTGTTGGAAACATTGACCTAGCCTTGTATTCAAGTAGCCAATTCACTTTTGAAATAAAGGGGCACGAAACCAGCAAAAGTTAGGGTAGAAATAATTACTCTTTAATTACTAATTTAAAGTATAAAATACAGTATAGGTGTATGAGTGGGGGGCAAACTGGAAAGTGAGAATTATTATTATTATTTTTTTGTGTTTGTGATATATAAGAAGACAAAAGAATAAAGGAGTAATTTTAGAGAAAGCATGATGTGAGGGGTATTGGGATCTGTATTAAAGTTTTATTTGTATGGAAATGAGGAATTATTTGATTACTTTTTTCTTATGTACAGGCCATCAATGTCTTATTAGTTAAAAAATTATTTTTAATGAGTTTGTCATTTTTTAAAAATATTTAAAATGATTTAAAAAAAAAAGACAAAAAAATAACATACAAAATAAAATAAAATGGACTTATGGACATAACTCTCAGGGCCAACCTAGTAGTTCCCTTTCTTTAATTCATGCGGACGATATAGTTATTTTATTATAACATTGTGCGCAACAATTGTATGTGGAATAAATCATTATTATATAGTCATCACTATTGAGGCAAAGGACGAGGAAAATCGTCTAGCATTATGTCTCGACCCATGGAATCAGCATATTGATAGGCGGTGGCGTCAGGCTGAAAGTTTTTCAAGTCAAGACTCCTCAGGTCAGCCTGAGGGTTGGCTAGCAGGTACATCTTCAAACGCGCCAACCCTACACCATACCCGTATACAAAGGCTGTATCCTGGACAGTTCGGGCGACAGAGAGTTAGGGATGTAGGCGGACAATCTTGTTGTTCACAACAGTTAGCTCAGCATCTAATCTTCCTTGTGCCTCCCTCAACATCCTTATCAAACTCGCCAGATTCTTATCTTGGGAGGCGTCAACATCAGCACCCTCCTTCTTATACCTGTCAAAGGTGGCCTGAGTCTCAACCAACTCCCCTTGTAGCTCATTGATCCTGCTGTCCTTTTCATGGCGCTCCTTCCAAAATGCCTCTTTCCTTTAAGCCAACTCCTTGGCCACCCTCTCGAGCTCTTTCTCAGAGGAAGCCAAAGCAGTGGCTGTGACGTTTCGACTCCCACGTACAAAAAGCCTTGAGAATCGTGACGTCAGGATGATGACACACAGTCACACATCCCAACGAACAAGTGCCAAGTGTGTGCAACAAATAAACAGTGCACAAAATAAATACGCAGCGGATAATAATAATTAAGTCTCTAGTACAAGAATTTTAGTTTAATACAAATATCCAAATACAAAGCGTTTAAAACATAAACCAAATGTCCCATAAAATATACAAAAGCAGAAAATAGAAACATAACCCGAGTGATCCCAGATCACTCCTCCGGCGGAGCCAAATCCTCAGGCTCGGCACTTGCATCATCATAATCAAAATCTACAGTACCATTAAATGGTACTACAGGTAAGTTATAACCTAAGCAATCCTGAAATAAAAACATATTTAAGCAACTAATCATGCATGCCCATGATGCAATATGCAATAAATTCAACACACGCCAAAAATCACGTTTTTGGCCCAAAAACATTAATCCGTCATTTTTCCAGAAAATAACACACAAAAACAACTCACGCTATTTTCCCAGAAAACAGTCATTTTCCATTTATCCATTAATTCATATGCACCATGGTCTCCCCTATAGACCATCCGCAAGTCCTTGCTAATTTACGAGCGATGCCCAGTTCCGCACCCGGTGCGTTCGTGGTCAGGTCATCCTCTAGCCCTCGCCAGCAGAAGGGCCACGAAGTCGGCACGTCCAACGTCCGATCCCGTTGTCGCCTGGCGACAACCCAGGGGACGTCACTCAGTATATTCCGCTCCCGAGTGACCAGAGGAGCTCCACCGAGATAATGCCCCATCTCGGCTTGGGGTCATGATACACACGCACCCAAAAATCAATTTCCTCATGAAAATCCAGTTTTTAAAAAGAAATAACCACGTGATCATGAATGCAATTACATGAAAACCCAGTTTTCATTTTACAAACATGAACATGCGTGCAATATGCAATGTACCAACTCACAATAATCACAACCAATAACCAATCAAAATCCAACATAACCAACATACAAGTACTCCGTCCTCAATCCATCCACCACCGAATTCTCCTCGGACTCAGTTCGGTACCAACCAGATCACAGTATAAATAATTAGAGCAAAAATATATTTAAATCTCAAAAGATTGTTTAGGAAATACTTACAGCGCTATGAAAATATTTTCGGAGGATCACGGAAGAGCGAAAAGCACCAAAACAGCAACTTCACAGTGTAAAAACATTGTGACCGAAAACACAGTGAACCCAAAATTTACCTGGGGTCAAACGAAGACTTGGGAATGGTAGGGTAGGGCCTATGGGAGGTGGTGAAGCTAATGGTGGTGGCCTTTGGCCGTGGGTGGTGGCCGAAATGGGTGGTTTAAGGCCGAGAATTGCAAATCGGAAGTGGAGCTCGCACGGGCAACTTCGGCGATGGATCGGGGCTGGGTTTGGGTGGAAAAGCTTGGTGTTGGGCCGGTGAAGAAGTGGTGAAGAAATGGTGGCCAATGGTGGCCTGTCAGCGGCGGAACGGAGGAAGAACCACCGTGGGTTCAAGCGGCTCGTGGCGGCTAACGGCGGCGTTAGCCGACCGGGTATTGGGTGGGTAAGGTCATCGGTGCACGAGGAAGCCGATGGTGCCGGCGGTGTCGTGCACGGCGGGCCGGAGGCGGAGCAACGGCGGTGAATCCGATTCACGCGAGAGAGAGAAGAGAGAGAGAGAGAGAAATCGGGTCGCGCGGGCAGGCAGAAGGGAGAAGAAGAAAAAGGAAGATAAAGAAAGAAAAGAGAAAAAGAAAAGGGAAAAGAAAAAGAGGAAGAAGAAAAAGGAGATCCAGTCGTTTCAACTTGGGTTTCGAAAGTGATCCAACGAACAAGATTTTAAAACCAAAAACTAAATAAAATAATTCAAACTCAGTGAAATGCTTTATTAAAATAATAATAATTTTAAAACTCATAATCTAACTAATTTAAATTAAATATCAATTTAAATGCAGAACAATAATTAATATCAAGAAAACATATAAAATAAATAATTTTCACAACTTAAAATATTATAAAATAATATTCTAAAACTCCCAAAATTCTAAAACAAGAGAATTAATCTTTAAATTAATTAAAATAATCCTTCATTAAAATGGACTAAAATATGGGGTGTTACAGTGGCTGCCTCCTTGTACTTCCTCTCAGCATCAACTTGGGAGCACTTAGAGGAGTCCAACATCCCTTGAAGACGTAAGACCTCTGTCCGAGTGGTAGCCCTTTCTAGATCAACCGCACGCAGAGCAAAGCTGTCTCGGGCATGGAGACTCTCAACATGGAAAAGTTTGGACCGAAGGCTGGAAGATTCCTCACGAAGAGAATAAAAGTCACTCTCTAAGGATTAGGCATAGCCATCAGCCTGCTCCAGACTGGCACTACCCTCCACGATCCAAGACGCCAGGGCATTAACGTTCTACACAAGCACGATAAAGTTAGAATCTGATGCACACTGAACAAAGCACATGCAAACAAAAATAGATGAAAGGGAAAGGGAGCCTTACTGGAGCCAATATTCTCTTCAGGCGCTTTGTCATTTTTATGACTACCTCCGAATGAGGCAAAGAAGTACGGGGACCAGCGTCTTCCTCTCAGTCAACGTCGTCCATTGAACTGGCCTTAGCCTGTGATGGCTGTCCCAAAGTAAGGCCCAAGGTTGGTAAGTATTTTTATGGCCTTAGTAATCTTGCTGGTCGGTTTCAGTCCAGGGGGGTTAAGTACCTAGATTAAGGATTAAAAAAAAAAAAACCATAAAACCCATAACCTGAGAAATGACGCAAAATCCAGAGCTGCTTGGGATTCGCGAAATTTGTCAAGTCTCGCTTGATTGGCTCATAATTTTCTGACTTCAAATGCTGCTTAATTTGTGCATGGATAGATGATCCGAAATCAATTTGTTATAGTGATTTATTATAACTACATTAGTATAAGTATAACTATAATGTCTTATGTACTTATCATAATAGCGCATAAATGGTTCCTGATTCAAATCGAGAATATTATTGGAAGAAGTTACTTGGTTGGCAAAAGAATGCATAAAATTGTCACCAAAGCATTTCACACTTACAGGATAAAGATTTTGTTGAGGATCCATATCCTTTTAGTTTATCTTTAATTTTAATTTTTCAATCCAAAAGTTACTTGGGAAAAAAAAAACAAGGCGACAAAATCATTAATCCTGAATCATGGAGCAAAACTTTATTGAATATTTAAAGTGCCTTTAGGTTTACTTTTGCTGAGGTCGTCTTGATCATCATTACTTTCATCTATGCTAATACTTTTATCATCATTACTTTTGATCATTGTTTAATTCAAATAAAATTTACCCTTTTGTTTTCTTATTATTATTACTTAGATATAGTTACCAGTGTAACATGTTTAACTTTCAGATCATGGACTCCATTTTAAAAGGTGAAAAAGAAATATATATTTATCTCAAACATGTAATTATATTTTATGATTATACGTAATTATGTTTCATGATTGAGTTTTAATTTGTTTGACTTGCATCATTACATAAATATTTGAAAGGCATACATCTAAAAGAAGAAATAATACCATTATATGCATGTCTCACCCACTCTACAATCCACGTATTGTTAGTTTTTAAAGTTGGCTGAAAACCAATACAAGATACATGTTTGTATGAATTTTTTAGGGATATAGGTGGATAAAGGGTACAAAAAACATTAGATTCTCTAATATTTAAAAGACTCATGAAATGTGCAGAGATTGATATACAAGTTTGCTTGATTTAGATAGATATGGTTGTTTATTCACAAAACAAAAAAAGATATGTTGTTTCACACCTGATGTGGGTCCAGATCATATAGATTCAATCCGGAGGGAGAGGATTACTCATATCATGCCCATCGGCCGGCTTTATAAATATATATATATATATATATATATATATCTATATCTTGCCTCTTTTATGTAAAATTATAAGAATCGGGTCTATTTTACCCACGTCTTTTTACGTGTCGTTTCAAGTACTCCTCATGTGGCTCAAAAAAGTAAATTAGTCGAACGACAAATATAACATTTGACAAAGGAAATTATTTTAACAAAAAAACCAATGGTACTATTTGGGTTGTTTCTAGCTTATAGCTAGGATGTTTCAGAATAAATATATAAATATATATATATAAATATATAAATATATGTATGCTTAATTGGTTAATTCATACGTACAATGTATGTAAATAGGTGAAAGGTTCTTGCCTGTGCATGTGACTTCTGAACAAATTTGTGACGACCCAAATGCCTCTTATATAGATCTGAACTTTACTGCTTAGAATATTGCAATATGATAATCAGATGGAAACGAAATAATTTGTATGGAACCATTCTAGCCACTTAAATAATAGTAAAAGTTATTATATAAATAATAATTAAGGATGTGAAGTATTACAGTTTTGGGACACATGTTTTCAAAGATGCTCTCATTCTTTATGGATGCCCTCATTCTTTCAGTCGCCCTCCCCCTTTTCATCCCTCTCTTTGAATTCCTGCTGCCCAAGCTCAACGCCATGCCCCCGCCGACCACCACTCTCCCTCCCTCAGCTTCTTTCTCTCTCGTTGCCCCCCACCTCGCTCTCTCTCCCTGAAATTCTCAGCCACTGCGCACCACAAGGCTACCGCCAACCATGCCGCCCACGTTGCCGCTTGCCACCAACCCTCTTCACAAGTCCACGCTGGTAAGCCTCTCCGACCACCACTCTCCCTCCCTTGGCTTCTTTCTCTCTCTCGTTGCCGCCCACCTCGTTCTCTCTCCCTGAAATTCTCAGCCGCCGCTCACCACTGGGCAATCACCAACAACATCGCCCACGCTGCCGCTTGCCACTCAACCCTCTTCAGCCTTGCTCAAGCCAAAAGAAATAACAAATCCTGCAATCAGATAGAAGAATTTCCTTTCGTGTATATGTGCAATTAGAGAAAAGACTTTCCTTATTTATTTAGTGAATTTGTACAAATTTCTGTTTTTGTACAAAATTGAAGGGATTGTGTTTGCATCTGCCTTGCCTTTGTCTATATGGTTATATTTTTTTTGTCGAACCACAGATGAATAAGTTTAAGAAAACAAAAAAAAACAAACCTAAAGAGATAAGAGGCAGAAACGAATAAGAAGAGAAGATTAGATCTTGGATCATTTACCATTGCATGCAAAGCAAAAAGAGAAAAAAGAAACATCAATTTTGTTAAGAAACCTCGAGACCAAAAACCACAGACGAATAAGATGAAGAAAACAAAAAATGGAAGAAAAAAGAAAACAAACCTGAAGAGATAAGAAGCAGAAACGAATAAGAAGATAAGATCAAATCTTGGATCATCTAACACTGCATGCAAAGCAAAAAAAGAAAAAAGAAACATCAATTTTGTTAAGAAACATGGAGACCAAAAACCTATCTACAATCCTCAAACAATGATGCAGAAAACAAACCTGAAGAGAGAAGACGCATAGATGCTCTCCTCGATCTCATTCCCCCCCTCTAATTCTCTCTCCCTCTTCAATCGTGGGTCTCTCTCTCTAGTTAGAAGAGGGAAGACAAAAAAAATGAGGAAGCTGACAAACAAACAGAATAAAACCATTCCTTTAATACTAAAAGACAAATATATCCCTAAACTACATGGAAATACATGCACTAACTTAATTAATAGAAGGTTAAAATTGCATGAGAAAAGAATAAACGGAAGGAAAAAACGGACGATAAAATTGTCTTATTCATTCCTATAGCGGCTCGATAGCCGCTTATTATAATAAAAAGATAAGGGTTGGCCGGTTCAGCGGTTTTTAAAGGGTTCAAATTGGAGCCGAATCGGCCGACTTCAGGTTCTAGCATTTTGTGCCACCCGCCGATCAGTTCCGGCCGGTTTCTTGCTTCGGCGGCCGGTATGATTGGTTTCCGGCCGGTTTGGACGGTTCTTATACAGCCCTAGAACCCATAACCTTTTCCAACATAACACCTCTTTCAGGAGATCCACAATCTTTTTTAACTTTTCATAAATATATTTAAACTCATTTTAACATCCAAACACATCTAAAATCATTTTAGATGGCCCCCACAAAACTACCTTCACCATCTCAACTTATTATTATTCATAAAAAACTCAACTCATCTTAACTTAATTCAAAATCCAAACAGGCCTGATGGTCATATCATGGTGGCGGCATGGGGGGAGGAGAGACTACTCTCCTCTCCTTGGTTTTTCTACCAATGCTCTTCATGCACTCATATATTTTATTTGGACAATGCTACCAATACCGATGGACAACCGATGAAATGAACTGATGCAATGTAAATGATTTTTTATTTTTTTTCTTCTTTTCTTCTAATCATTTTTTATAAGTTTTTAAATATTTTTAAAAAATAATAAAAAATAGAAATTCACTAATATTCACTTATTTAATCATTAAGTAAAAATCAAAAATAAAATAAAGAATTCGATCGGTCAATTCTATCCGTTCAACTAGTATTTTCTTTTTTATTTTTATATTTTCTCGAACACATTATTTTTTTTATTTTAAAATTTTAAAATACAATTTAACCATTCTCTATTTTTAAAATGCTTTTAAAAATTTAATTTCTTAATACATATCACGTGTAGTAGTTTTGAGCGCCGCCCCATATCAAGATTCTCATATCTGGGCTGCCACAAAATGGGTCGCTATTGTTAAGATACACTATAAATATATTAATCTAGATTTCTCGTCAATCTTGCCAGCATTATAAGATACAGGTTTCAAATTTTAACTTTATACTCCATTCTAATTAAAATATGGCTGGGCTACTCTGCCGCCCCACCGTTACTGCTAGGCGGTATTTTTTTATTTTTTTATTTTCATATTTTTTTAATACACTTAAAGACTTTTAAAAAAAAAATTAATACACTTAAAATCACTTCCTTAATCACTAAGTAAAAAATAAAATAAAAATTACCTAACAGTCAACTTGGACGGTCAACTTAGGAGGACAACTTTTTTAAATTCTAAAATAAAAATTATATTATAATTCTCTGTTAATTTTATAATTTTTTTATTCAATATTTTATCTATCTCTTTTTTCAAAACTCTATAAAAATCTTAGTTAATCATTTTATTGCTATTTACAAATTATTTGATTACTATTTACATATTTCTCATCTCATCTCATCTCATCTAACCAAATAAAATTCGGACCAACACACGTGAGTGAATATTAAAATACTTATAAATATAATAATTGATCTCTTTCTATGCTAGGATTGATTTGGATTTAGAGATCAAATGATGAAAAATGAAAGTTAAAAAAATATTGTTAGAATATTATTATTTTGGGATTTAAAAATGTTAAATTGAGATTTGAAAAAATTAAATTATTTATTATATTTTATGTAAAAACTTAAGAAAATTATAATGATGAGATGAGATTTTTTTTAATCGAAACGGACTTAAAATCTTGGGACAATTGATTTGAGAAGTAAGGTCAACTCGTGGTTGGTGATGGGAGTGGAGACCCTCTCCTCCCGTGTCTGATTTCTTTTTTTTATTTTATTATTATTTAGTTTCTTTAGGTAAGTTTCGTTTTCTTATTTAAGATTTATAATTTTTGAGATTTCATCATCAATTGGACTGTCCATATCAAGTTGTCTTCAAGGTTAGTTATTTGATAAAAAAATGTTACTAGTTATCTTCTCAACGTTTTCTTATGGACCATTAAATAATTGCAAGCAAGTGAAAACTAAATAAAAAAATTACATTCAAATCTTACAATGATATAGTTTGGCATAAGAATTATTCTATTCTTAAGTTATCTACGTCGCTTAAATTATAATATTTTATTTATAATATTTAAAATTTAAAATTTAACTTTTAAATCAAATTATATATTTATTAGATGTTAGATCTAATTTATAATAGGGCAATACTATGGTGTATGCCAAATATGTATTTCAAATATACACACGATTGCAAATGATTATCTTTTTAGGAATTTTTTAAACATCTTTAATTATTAAAAAAATATAATTTTATTAATAATCACTTTCTTAATTATTAAAAAAATTAAATTATATAAGTAAACATATTTAGCGGATATTTTTAAAAGAGTGCTCCTACCCGTACTTAAAAGAAAACTTAATAAAAACGTACAGCAGGTGAGTGAAGTAAAAAGTAAACGGACGAAAAGTTAAAGTTAACGGAAAATAAAAGAAACGGAAAAATGTCATAACCCATCATCCCACCCAACTTCTTCTAACAAAGAAAATGAAGAAAAAATCTCAACGAAGTAAAATTTCATATTTTACTGAAAACATGATGAAAATGAAAAAAAAAAAAAAAAGAATCAGCAAAATGAAATTTCAATTTTTTCTAATTTTTTAAATGATGCTAAAATAGAATTATTAGATTTGGTTATATCCTTATCAGAAAAAATGATAGGTACGATCTATTATATTCAATAATGGTAAAAACAAATTATAGTTGAACCAAATTTGAGTTTATACTTTATAAGAAGAAGTCAATAGCATAATTGGAGCCCTTTAAAATCAATACATAGCGTATTAATAATAGCAGCAATCTGTATTCTCAACACACAAAATCACCCAAAAAATTAGTTCAATTGTTGAGTACATGACACCCTGATAATAACATAACCTGATCCTCGACACACAAAGTCACCCAAAAATAAGTGCAATTGTTGAGTACATGACATACTATAATTGCAGTAACCTTCACTCAGAATACATGTCATGGCAATTACATATCTAATATTTTTCACTACATAACAGGGGCATTA
>QEOT01121928.1:0-19327 GCA_003123785.1 Pterocarya stenoptera | reverse complement strand
ACATATAATACGTTAAAAGTGAGATTCCACGGACTAAAAGAACCGTCTTTGGAGATCGAGAAATTGCAGACACTCTCAAACTCGTCGTCCCATTCAAGCGGTTTGCATAATTTCCTTAACGATCGGTGTCCGGTATAATTCCTCTGGCCCGTCGACATCCGATAAAATGGAGCTAGTACTCCAGCCTTAGGCCCTGATCTCCATTTGATCTCAATCACCACAATCTTATCCCCAATCATATGAGCTGCATCTTCTACCTCTTCTTTACATAAGACTTGGAGCTTCAACTGGCTTACCTTCACCTGCAACTTCTTCATCCCCCCAGTTGCCACCCACGGTGACCACTTCATCCTCTGATTTTGCCGTAAAAACTTCCGAAGATACGTAACCGGCCACAAACACGACCAGGCAGATTTGTTCCGGGAGAGATATAGACAGACAGAGATACCTAAGCAGAGAACTATATCTTAGAGAGATACAGAGAGGAGTTGTTAAATTTGGTCAGCGAAAGATAGGCGTACTTGGCTAATGTGCATGGCGGAGGGGAAAGAGTCCTGTCCGTGGTACCGTGTGAGCCCACTCACATCCTACGCGGCGCGCCCATCAGATAAAATATAGGCTCGCGTGGTTATCGCGTGAATTATGTTTCTTCCTGATGTGAGGTGGCAAATGATCGTTGGCTGAAATGGCGTGGGTTTTGTGTTACGAGGGTTGATGACGAGCACTTGTTGTTGGATATCGTCAGAAGGGGATATGGGGAGCTGACACGTCAACGCGGACAGCCAATATACCTGGTTTGAGATACACGTAAATTTAGGGAGGGAGAGATTTTGGTCATTGCCTTCGAAGAAAAGAAACTTTGACCTTGCCTGCTTATCGGCTATCGCCATGTGACCGTCATGACGATTGACGAGTACTTTCAATACCAAGTTATAAGTTTGGGCTGGGTTCAGTTGGGCCCTACTCTATTGGATGTGAGTTGTAAAATCCATCAACCAGGCCCACAGATTCTAAAACAGAAGGTCAATTTATCTCTGGGCCCAAACAATACAATAACCTACTCTTACGCATGATTCGCATTCGGCACGAAACTCAAAAAGAAGGTGTTAAGTCTCTCTCTTTCATTTCTTTTTTAGGAGGAGATCATGACCGAGCCCAATCATATCTAATACAATCGCAAAGGCTGCCTTTAAAAGCAGTATCATTCATTTTGAGTTCGGCCACTTGTAAGTTGACGTGTAACGGTGTAAATACATGGTTTAAAATTTAAGAGAGTCAAATCGTGTTAATAGGTTATATTCGTATCGTATCAAGACATGTATATTATATTATATGGGTCAATTCGAATATGATCCATTAAACTTACTGTGTTAAAATCTCAAACCTAATACGACTTATTAACATAACGGATTGACACGACACAACCTGTTAGAGAATATTACGAAATTGGTTAACCCAACCCGACCTGTTTATGTAAAAGGGTTGAACATACCCGAAATTAATCTATTTGATATGATTAAGTTTAACATAATTTTATATAAATGTTAAAATCACAATATCTATAAAAAAAAATTATATAAAACTAACTACAAATCTAAAATTACAACACAAACAACAAAAAAATCGAAATTAAAATCTTAACAATTTTACTTTTAGATATAGGGGTATAATTGTAATTTCAATTTTCTTAATAGGGTATAACGAGTTGATCCGTTATCAACCCGTTAAGTAATCGTGTCTTAACGGGTTAACCTGTTTTGACTCGAATCCGTTAAAATTAAATCAAAACCCATTATTATCGTGTCATATTCGTATTGACTTAACTGGTTATGTCACATATTTTCAACTCTAGTTTAAATGGGATCACATCACCAATATATAAAAATGCGATAAAGGAATAAGGCCTTGTTTGGTTATACAGTTCAGATGAGATGTGATATTTTGTTGAAAGTTGAATAAAAATTTATTATAATAAAAAATTTTGATATAACTTTTGTTTTGAAATTTGAAAAAATTGAATTATTTATTATATTTTATATAAGAGTTTGAAAAAATTGTAATGATTATATAAGATGAGATAAGATAGTTTGATTTTATGTAACCGAATCAGTCCTAAAATTACATGATGGATCGAATCCCACCTGGCTTATGAGTTTTTTGGTACCTGTTTTTCCGATTATGTGGAATTTTTTTTTTTTTCACTTTGTGAATATTATTAAAATAGTTTAATTAAATGGTCTCAACACAACAGTCAAACATAACCTTAATCTCACCGTTAGATCCAATCCCAAGAAATCTTTGCCCTCGTGAATATTGAAAATTTCCAGCTCTTTGTTCCATGATAAATAAAAATGAAAGAAAAACTTAAAACTTATTCAGTAAGTTTGGATGGTGAGATGAGAGGAGATAGTTTTAGATTTATTTAAATAAAATATTATAAAAATATTATTTTTTAATCTTATTATTTTTTTAAGGTTTAAAAAATTGAATTGTTTATTAGATTTATATGAGAATTTAAAAAAATTATAACGATAAAATAAAATGAGGTGAGATAGTTTTTATATCGATTTCCCTGACTATTTTGTATAAGAATTGGAAATATAAAATATCATAGATTCAACAAATAATTTGGGAGTTCCTCTTTGGAGCAGCCCATCTGTCGTTATGGGTTTAACAACCCTCCAATAAGAATTAGGCACGTATGAAATGATACAGACTAAGAAGGCCACACCTGATTAAACCATCCAAGACGAAAAAACTCCACTCGTCCATGCCAAAGCAGAGCACTGCCAGCTACATTTTGAATTAATTTAATCCATAGTCATCTCCAAGTTTTTAATAGTTGTGTAAAGGAAGAGCTGCGAGGGAAAACCCAGGTTCTTGTCACCAACCAGCTACATTTTCTCCCCCAGGTGGATAGGATTATTTTGGTGTCTGAACGCATGGTCAAAGAGGATGGAACCTTTAAGGAGTCGTCGAAAAATGGAGTTCTATTCCAGAAACTAATGGAGAATGTTGGAGAAATGGAAGAACACGAGGCGGAAAAGGAAGATGGAATAAAATACAGTCAGAAAAGCTCTAAACCAGCTTCCTGTTGACTAGAGAATGATCTTAAAAAAGATAGAAGCTATAATAAGAAAGATAAAGGACATAAATCTGTGCTTATCAAACTAGAAGAAAGAGAAACGGGTGAGGTCATTGGTTTGGGTTGGCTCTGGGTTGGTTCTGGCCTCTGGGGGCTTCGAAGAAACAAGGTGAGGGCAAATGGATACAAAACAAAATTAGTCATGCATATAAGTTCTATGATGGAAGAGCTACTTGGCAATAGGTTATTGGAGGGCTGCTATTTGGGTATTAACAGTTGGACTGGTGCCAACAGCCTCCCTATTTACTTCTGCCACGTCATAAATTTCACCAAAATAACAAAAGCTAAATACACTGCATTGTATCTCACAAAAGCATAATACGCCCATTTCACTGAAGCTATTCGTCGCAAATAGCCCCTTCAGCAGCATAAGAAATTTTTGTCTCTTTGCACCGCCGCACTACACCACTTCTGTTGTGCATCAGTTCTGCCGCCACTAGTCCGTCACCCACCATCCCAGTCACCAACTACGCCTATAGCAATTGATAACAAGAAATTCCAAGCAACGAACAAAGCAAAGCTTTCTGACTAGTCAAAGATTACCCAAATCTCAAGAATGTCAAGAATCCAACATTGCAGAAAATTCAAGTCAAGTATCCAAGAGAAAATAATAGAGCATCTTCAAAAGTCATTTGGACACTGCCTATAGCAATTGGTAATTAAAAGTGAGACCCTCATCTTCATGTTCAAAACAAAGGTTGCATTTACTATAGCAACTGGTAATTAAAATTGAATAGAAGCTAATGGCAAAACAGATACCACATAGGAATTTAGGAATTTGGAGTGTCACGTGTTCAAGGGCTATGTCATCAGCAGCGGCAGCTGGTAGAGTAACATTGGTCCTCAGAGTGTCTCGCCTTCGAGAGAGACGTGAGTGGGTCAAGAAAATCAGGGGGCTTCAAGGTTTTGGGTCCAGGGAGAGATCTGTTGACTCTCGATTGACCGTCGCGTGAGAGGGAGGTGAATCCATGGTTTCACCTTGCCGTGCGAGAATGCTGTCCAGCGATTCTGTGAGTGCGTCCACATTATAATTAATTTATGAAACTTACGTGTCATTTATATATTGGAGGGCTGTTATTTTGGATTTGTTGAACTGACCGGTTATAAGATTTAGATTATGTTTGGATCTTTCATCTTATTTAAAATTTTCATCTCATCTCATCTCATCATTACAACTTTTTTAAATTCTTATATAAAATATAATAAACAATTCAACTTTTTAAAATCCCAATACAACTTTTTCAAATTTCAATTTAACTTTTTCAAATCTTCAAACTAAAAAATAATATTTTAAACTTTAAAACAAAACACAAAATTCTCATCTCACCTCCCAAACATAATCTTACTCTTTGGAAATTTGTGATTGGACTATGACCGCTAGCTAGCGAGCTTTTCAACCGTACTCTGAGTCTCCGACGATGTTGAACGAAAGCAAGATGCAAAGTTTTGAAATTAACGAACTACGCACAATTATTATGCAAAAGTTGAACCATTTTACAATAATATTGTCTTTGTTGAAAATTGGGATGGAAGTTTTAAAGACTACCTAATGCATATTTTATGTGCAAGTTGTTTTTGTTTTCTTTGTTGCAAAGATACCCACTTTCAAAAGAAAGTAGGTATAAAAAATATGGCGCATTTCTTCAGAACAATACAATAATTAGTTGAAATTGAAAATCCCATGCTCAGCCTCTTTCAGTGCTGATCGCAATATTTGACCTCGACCCTTCCATTTACTACTCTATCTGAAAGTCAAAAATATAATTTCCAGATTTCAACTGGGTGACCTAAGATGGTACTACTATTCTTAAACCCCACTCGTTGTTAATGCATGTAGTTTTATCGATCCAGATGGCCGTACTAATTATGATGGCTTTGACACTACTAATTAATATCCAGACGAATGATCAATGCATTTTAAAATTTAATAAACACTTCGATATTAATGATCAACGTCCAAGGCAAGAAAATTTAATTCCAGTACTATTTAGATAGTTAGATGTTGAGATAAGATAAAATGAAAAATATTATATAAATAATAATAAAATAATTTATAAATAGTACTGCTATAGACAGGTGCAAACGACACTGACGTGTCAGGAATTATATTAATAATAATAATAAAAAGAGAGACAAAAACGTTAAAATGAAGAAATGATCTAAAAGTGAGAATATTTCTTTTGCATTCATTTAAGCGGCAGCGCATCAAGGAAAAGTCTAAAGGCAGGCATGAGTCTGGTCTATTCGTGGACAACATCCGACGTGGAGAGAAACGCACTGTTTTATTTATTTCAAAACGGTGCGTTTCGAGACATATTCTGGTTCTCTACCCTTGCTTGACGTCATCCTTCTTCTTCTTCCTATTCGGTTTCTCTCCTCGCACTCTCTCTGTGCGAATCGATTTCTCTTATCGACATTCAAGTTCTTATAGGCACTCTTCTCGACCAATCCAAATAAATGAAGAACCCCGCATTCATGAGTGGAAGAAAGTGCATAAATTTATCTTTTTCATGCATTATTATGATTTGTTTTAATGAATTGTGATCATTAAAATTTTATGGGTCATTAATTTTTGAAGGATTTTTTGTGCCTACAATTAGAACCAATCCAAATAAATGAAGAACTCCATTCATGAGTGGAAGAAAGTGCAGAAATTTATCTTTTTCATGCATTATTATGATCTGTTTTAATGACTTGTGATCATTAAAATTTTCTGGGTAGTTCATTAGTTTTTGAAAGATGCCCAATAGATGTCCGGTAGATGTTAATTAGTTTTTCACTGCATGCCTCTCGTATATTGACTAAGGATAGGTTTCGGGGGTGAGATGAGAATTTTGTATTTTGTTTTAAAGTTTAAAATATTATTTTTTAGTTTTGAGATTTGAAAAAGTTGAATTGAAATTTAAAAAAGTTATATTAGAATTTGAAAAAGTTGAATTGTTTATTATATTTTGTATGGAAATTTAAAAAAGTGTAATGATGAGATGAGAAATCTCATATTGTCTTTGCCCCCAAACCTATCTTAAGACTCTTACCAGGTTCCTCCATGAAATGTGGGTAGGTGGGTTGCTGCAAGTGATCAAGAGCCACGACAACTGAGATTTGAGAGAGAGGAAGAAATCTGAGGCTGAGAATGAAACTTTTTGTGAAATCTGAGGTCGAGGAAGCCACTGAAATTCCTAGCAATCGCCTTCGTTTCTTGGATTGACGCACGAATTATTCTAGATGCAGTCATCGTTGGGGCCTTCGTGCGCACGAAATGAAACGGTTAGTTTCAATTCAATTAAAAATGAAGCTCTTCCCCTCCCAGACTCAGTTCCCCCCTCCCCTCTCCGAAGCATTTCTTTCCTCCCCTTCATCAGAATCTTCGAAACCTTAACCCCATCACTCGAAATCCATTGAAGCCCCAGGCTTCATCAACCACGGCTCTGGTGCTCTACGCAATCCTCAATTCAGTGCTATATTTAATCAATGTAATTGGGTTGGACAAGTTTCGAAGCATTTAAGCCATGTAATTGGGTTGGACAAGTTTCATTTTTTTTTCTTTGATCTCTGTCTTTGAGTAAGTTTCGAATGTATCTCTCTCTCTTTTTTTATGGGTGTTTATTTAATCAATGTGTTTTAGTTTGCTTAGTTTCTTCCTTACGTTTTTTTTTTTTTTGGTGCCAAAAGTCATTATCTTCTTGATTTTTAGGAAACCCAATTTCTTGATTCGTCGCTTTTTTCAGTTTGCGTGATTATTATTTGTTTGATTTGTTGTCTTTACCCAAATTATTGGGCTTTTTTTCCTCTCCTTCTATTTTCAGTTTTTGCAATTTTCTTTCTATGTTTGCTTCCTAAAGCTGTGGGACTGGAAAAAAGGATTTGATTAAAATGGTAGTTTCGAAATCTAGCTTCTTATATACATTGCGAAATGGTCATGGGTGGTTCTTCTTAACAATGTTAGGAATTGAGATTGTTTGTTTTACATCAGGTCTATAATATTTACACTGGACCTGTGTTCTGGTCTGAAAGAGAGTTAAGAATGAGTGAAGAGTTTTGACCGTAGGAGGAAGATGAAGTGAGGGGTATTTGTGACATTTGAATAAAATTATAGTAAAATGACCTAAAAAAAATTCTTGGGAGAAGCTATTGTTTGCAGCAGCTACTTTTGCACACAATATGTGGTTTCATCTAGACTGTCTATTTCTTAAAGTTGAAATTATGAGAGAAAAAATTAGAAGAGGAGAAGAAGCTACATAGTGAGTGCAAAGTGTGCACTATTATAATGGCTTCTCTTTAGCATTACTCAATGACCTAAACATCCTCTTTGTGCGCAGGCAGGCCCCCAATGGGGTCTATACGTAGCAAGATTTCGTATTTTATTCTTATCGTTTCTCATAGATATCACTATAAATTTTATTTCTCATTTTTTTTTCTTAAATATGTGATATATGGATGATGAGTAAAAGAATTTAATAAGTTTAAGAAAAATATAGTAAAAAATCTTTTAAAAAATAAAAAAAATAATAATAAAAAATGTGATATGTGATGTGTGAATATAATGAATAACAAAGCTCCATTATAATTATTACGGAAAACAACTAGGATCGATCGTAGGTGGAGTCGATTTGCTTACGTGACTAAACTATATATTATATAGATCATCAAATGATATTAATATTTATTTTTCTTTCCTATTTTCAAAATCATCGAGAAAAAACAAATTATCAAAGTGATTGTTGCATTGCCGATCGAGATCTGTAAACGTACGTAGACATACAATTGATCCGTGTAATTAATTAATTAGAATAAAATATGGCAGTAGTAGGTTCATGTATCATGCAGCACTAGGACATTCTTTCAAAACATAACACTGACTTACGTGCAGAATGTGCAGATCTCTCTCACTCAGATCATTAGAAGTTGTTATATGCTGAAATTATTTTATAATTCAAATATTGTAATTTTGTAAAATAATTCATATATTATAGTTTTGTATTTTGCAATATAATGTAATGTATAAATAACAAAATAGTATAATATGTAATGAATTGCATGCATTTTAATTTTTAATTTTTATATATTTTTATTATTCTGAAAAATGTTAAGATTATGCCTTTTAATGATGACTCAGTTTTCATAAAATGTATGCTTTTATAAAAAATTATGATTTTCAACACTTTTTAAATATTTTTTTAATAAATATAGAAGAATTATGTTTATCAACATTTTAATTATAGGCTTTTATCAAAAACAAAATTATGCTAAACCCACCTTTAAAAAAAAAAAAAAAAAAATCCAGGTACAATCTAGAACTTGAATTTTTGGGTTTGAAAAATCCGGATCCACCCAGGTTTTGGCCTAAGTCTAATCCGAATTAATCCGGCCCAGATTTAAAATCCGGATTCCGGTTTAGATATAGCCGAATCTCCGAGTCGGAACTCGGATGAACATTCCTAGACTGCAATCTATGAGCCATGACGACATCATCATGACTGCAGCCCCAGGCTCCTGACCACGTACATTCGCCTTTTCTTAATTGCAGATCGAACAAGGCACGTAAACGAAGGGTAATTTGCAAAATTATTATACACAAACAAAGAGATTATATAAATAAAATTTATAAATTAATATAATTTTATAAAATTCATTAAATCTATTTTATAATATAAATAATTTTACAATTTGACGTACTATATCAAATTATATCAATTTGTAAATTTATTTTTATATAATTTATTTATGATTAGAATATTTTTCAATTTCTAAACCTCTCGAATAAATAAATCCAATAATTCATATATATATATATCATATAATAAACGGGTCAGATCATTAATATTCTATCTCTTTATCATGTGGCTCATTGACAAATTTATGTTTTATACTAGTAATTAATATATGATCATGAACAACCATATATATAATTGGCTGCATGTGGGTCAGTACCACTCGCACGAAAATTTAAGTATTTTTTCTTTTAATTCTTATATTTTCTTACCATCTTAATTCATTGAAACTAATGTAATTTATCATCTTAGTAATTATTATTATTATTTATTTTCATAATTAAAACTTAACAATAATTAAGATATATATCCTATATACGTACCGTACTAGCTAGCTAGCTTTATATTTAATTCGCATGATCTGGCGTGTGCTTGTACTAGTTCGACGTAGTTGAACCAGCGTTAGCCGTTAGAACATTGGTTTGGTCAAATCTATTTTTAAAATTTAACAAATATCACATTTTTTTTATATTTATCTATTCTATTTAAATTTAATTATCATATTAAATTATCCATTCACTATCTTATAATAATCAAATATTAATAATTTAATAATTATTTTATTTAATTTATTTTTATCACATTTTGTAGTTCTACCAATTAAATGTTAATAATAATTATATTCTAATTAAATTAATATTAAAAAATTATATTTTCAAAATTTATTTAATGCTAATAAAAAAAACTATTTTATTAAACTCATCTAAAATTCTATCTAAATTTATTAATTACAAACTAAATAGTATTTTTGCTTGGAGTAAGAAACTAGTATTTTAATATTTGCTTAGAGTGATAAACTAGTATTTTAATGTTTGATGAATCAACAGTGTTATAGTAGTCTTCTATTTTTGGCTAAGCACTGTAGTTGAAATCCAAATTATTTAGATAAGCCCAATCCAATGTGAGGTCTTTTTGGTACAAATTATCCAAATTTTGGCTATCATTCTCATTTGGCCAAGCTAATAAAGATGTTCTTATATATTTATATATAGTGCTTAGCCATGATATATTCAATAAAACACTTACATATATATATATATATTTATATACATACATACTAGCTAGTAAGGGCATAACGTGCAATGCTCGTGTGCCCAATTGCAAAAATATGAGAAATATTATTAAAAATAAAATTTTCTTGTAAAAACAATTAATAAGAAAAAATAGATTAAGAAATATAATTATGATATGTAATAGGTAATAGCATTGGACAAATTTACAGATATAATAGTAAATTACATTTTAGTTGGTTACCTGTCACTTCACAATGGACAAGAAAATAAGAATTTAAATCCACACAAATTTAGAACAAATCATACATTTCTACAAGTTAAAAGTAAACCTAATACAAACTCAAGACAAGTCACACATCCACGTTATGGTATCTTCAGAAATCATTAACAATTTGCTTCAAGTATTCGAACAATACAAATCGGGAATGTCGTGAAGTTGATACAGAGCTATACAGAGCCTCAACCTTCAATCTCTCACAATTAGGACTCAGGAGTGTTTCCACCACCCACTGTTTTCATAATGTTCTCAGACTTTCCTAATATTGTTCAATGTTTGTCTTTGTCTCTTAATTTAATACCTTCTATTTCCTGATTTAAACTAATTCCCAACTTAGCAAGATGAAACAATAACATCAGTGCATTGTTTGTCACTTCTAAACTTTCTAGTTTTTAAAACAGTAACATCAGTGCACTCTTTGGGACTTGGATGCTCCAAGCCAAACAAATTGAGGTAATCAGTACTTTTCCAATGCACACAAAGGAAGGCAACAGACAATGAGTTAACTTATACGTGTTTAGTAATGCTATAAAGAGTATTGCAAACTAAAGTTTTCTCTAGTAGAAGAAAAAAGATGAGGTAAAAAAATTTACGAAACTAAAGGTAGTCAAAAGCAGAAAACAAGGTTTTTTCTCCATGCCCTAAGTCTTTCGAAACACATCTCACAAAACCCAAAATCCACCTCTCTCCGTAAACAAGAAGAACGTAATCATATGGAAGGAAAAATGGTACAACATTTGCCTACGAAGTTGAGCAGGGGCGGTGGAACTTGTCACTGGACAGATCTGTTCAATGAGCTTGCAGGGAGTGGCGGCGTTGGGCAGACGGAGGAGCGTTTCGAGGTGGCGTTGAAGAGAGACACGGCGTTGCTGGGAGGCGTTGGGCAGAGGAAGCTGGTGTGGGTTGCTGTCGAGAGAGGAGGGTTTCATGAGACAAAATCGAATAGAGATGAAATTCAAAACTGAGCTTTTGTTATGAATCAAAATGCTCGTTTTTGTTTTTTTTTTAAAAAATGAGCAGAAGCCACGTAGGGTATGCAATGTGTGCACCTTATATTGGATTCTCTATAGAACTACTTAGATTTAGAAGATATATAATTTTTTTTTTTGGGACAAAAAGTATTAGCGTATGCATATATATACATACACTAGGGAACGATCCTAGATGCGTTAGTCTCGGGGTGCAACTGATATGATAATTTAAATAATAATAAAAAGTCAGTAGTTTATTTGTCTAGAAAAAGAAAATACAAGGTTAAAAAAGATAAAAAATTAAGATAAAAAAAAATCCAAATTTCAACAAAGTATGAGTATTGATCTGCATCCATATTGTATAAGTACACTGTCATAACAAAAAAAACATGAAAATGAGAAGTCAATTTATGTGCACAGTGGGACTATTAAGGACTTTTTGATAAAACATGATCTTTTATTAAATTCTACAAGGAGACTACACGTCAAATGGTTAAGGGTCTTAAGAAACTTTTGGTAAAACAACATCATTCATTAAAATCTACAAGGGAGCTACACGTCAAATGGTCAAGAGTTTTAATGGCTTTTTAGTAACACAAAACTTAACTGACTTAGCAAAAAAAAAAAAAAAAGTTAATAGAAAAGAATATAAAAAATTACTATTCACAGTTAGATAGTTACTTATTGTAATATAGTAGATATATACGAAGCCAAAGAATAGTTAGAAAGTAAGTAAACTTGAACTTTTGTTCTTCTGCTAACTTTTGTTCTTCTCCTCTTTCGTCGATTAAACTTCATTGATAATAAGTACTGGAGAGCTACATTTTGCATCGGTACAATTTAGAACTACTATTTTGATAGTTTGACTAATTATATTAAAATGCAGGCTAGGATGACACTTAATTGGTCGAACTGCATGGCAATATGCCAATTAAGAGCCTTGCCTATCTCATGTCACGAGAGAATAATCAGTGGTCAAAAATTAATGACACTTAATTATGGCGAATTGGGAATAATGCCAATTAAGTTTTATATGTTCTATGCAGAAAAATATTGATCATAACAATATATCTTTATATATATATATTTATATTTGGATGAACGCATTAACTTTAAAGGAAAAATGGTGTTAACTTTAAAGGAAAAATAACAAAAACCGTTAAAACAAGATTTGCACAGCCACTTTATATATATATTTTTCTATGAAAAAAAAAAAAGAAAAAAAAAAAAAGAGGGTAGGTTAAAGTATTGAGAAAGCTAGCTTCCGATCCACTTCAAGATCGAGTTGATCTATAATATCTTCCCTGGATACATGAATGATGATCCCAATTAATTAATGCTGTTAATTTAGCCTCCATTCGGCCACTTTCTATTTGCTTTTATTTTTATATACTGTGACCCTTAAATGATTACTAATTTACAATACTCAAGAAATTAGCTGCATTCATGTCACGCTACAAATTAAGAAAAATGGAATTATTATATATAGCTAGATTGAATACACAATTAATAGCTAGCCTCATGTATATATGCATAATATATATCTATATACACACACACACACACTAGATATATTGAAGGAATCCTGCAACGAACCATGTTATGAATTGCAGGTTCATACAGCAAGCTTGTATTTGTTATTCGCAGGATGTCAACAGCTAGCGTGATCCAATCGGTCATGACCTGCAAGTTGATTGACTTTGTTCAAGATGAGGCCAAAAACTATAAATAAATAAATAAAAACATTTCAGAATTGAGATTATTTTGAAAGTAGGTGGGATTTCACTTTTCCCTCCCATCCAGTTTGACAATGGAAATTAGCAATTAGGGATCAGTGAGAAATGGTCCAATATCCTTAATTATAATATTTAAATTTTGGATTAATTACATTTTGTCCTCTCAAACTTTTACTTAATCCATAATGTACTTTCGAAACTACTAATTGCATCAAAGTAGATCCTCATACTTTCAAAATTTCACAATCCTCAATTCCGTCTACCAGCAGCATTAAATCTAACTAAAATTCACTGTAAAAATATAATTTTCATCTAATTTATTATTATTGACCATATAAAATATAAAATAATATATATTATCAATTAATAATAAATAATTAACCATTAACCATATAAAAAATTATTTTATAACTAAGTTACAAGCAAGTATAAATAATCTATATATATAATGAAATTATTTAATATTCATTAACTATATATAAATTAATAAAAAAAATTATTTAATGATTTATTATTTATTATTAATTGATATCATATATTATTTTATATTTTATATAATCAATGATAATAAATTAAATAAAAATTATATCTTTACAGTAAATATTATGCACATAAACGGTACATGATTATTGATCAATAAATAAATAACTAAATTTCTAATCAAAATTTTCAAAAATAGTATTGATTTGGGTCCCATCAACGACTAAATTGCTTGACCACCCTGGCTGGCTGGGCGTGTGACGTAGCTGGTTGCAAAAATTTCCATACCCTTCCCTAACTTTCTTCCTACTTGTATTTAATTAAATCCCAATTTATTACTTTATAGCATAATTTGTTTGGAAAGATGATTGATTAATTCTCTCCTGCTCACATAGTCAAACGAACAACCGTTGTAATACCAATTTTTAAATAATTATCCCACTCCATTTTCTTAGTTAAAATATGATATATATGCTTTGAAGATATAAGGGGGTTCATAATTTTATAGTTTTATGAGATTAAAAAATAATTATATACCGCAAATTTCAATAAAAAGCAAAATAAATAACCGTGTATTTTCATAACACGGTCCAATCTCAGATCTCCAAACCATGTGACAGAAGCAGAAACAGATGTAAATTCCATGTCCGCAAATTCATTTATTTCCTTCAATCTCACCAACATGACGGCGTGAGAATTCCTCCATCTGGTATATGTCTTTCGTGTTTGTGTTCCCATCTTTTATCCACTTCTGGTTGTGTGTTCGATACTTCTTTTGACATAATTTTCTGTGCTTTCTGCAACATGCTCTCTCGTGCCATGGCCAAATGAGTCGTTGGCATATATTAACTGTGATTTTTCCCTTCCTCTCCCAGCCTTTTAATTCAACTGGTTGGTTTTCTTTCAATTTATGGCTAAGTGAAAAGCACCCCCATTAGGTGCCAGAATCTATTCTTCTCCTAGCCTCGACTTCGAATGGGCGGTTCTCTTTTCAATTAATGGCCAACTGAACAGCACCTATTCATTCTCACTATCAGAGCACTTTCTTTTCTGGCCTTTTGATGCTAAAAGACACAACTTTGTGTAATTGTAGTGCTTGAGCTAACGTGTTTCCTGTTTTGTTTTTTCAATTTTATGACTTTGGAGCTTTTCAAGCCGTGTAGTCAAAGTTAGGATCATAGAGATCTGGGTAGATAGAAAAGTTGAATAGACTTTGAGATAATTGTGAGCATATCCATATATAGGCTGTTTTCCACTGTATTTAGTTTTGGGGGTTTCGGTTATATCTTCATCTGTAAACGGTTGAAGGGCGATGTTGCTCTTTTTAAATCCTCCTTCCCCTCTTTCTCCCTCTGCTTTCAATACTTCATTGTTTTCATTGTTCTATTCTTCTCCCTAGACTTTCCATTTTCCCACGTTTGGGTGATGGAATATTAAGTTCTTACAGTAGGCCATGGACACTTGGAGCTTCTTTCGTTTCATGGGCTTTGTGTGGTTTTCTGTTGTCCTTCTGTCTGAAAAATGTTTATCTAGCATTCAAAGTATTGGAAAAATTCAGCCTGGGTTTCAAGCGTCTCAGATGAGATATATTGATAATGGTGGGAAATTTCTTTTATCGAACAACAGTCAATTTTCTTTTGGCTTCCACCCAACCTCAGATGTCACATTATTTCTACTAGTAATCATTCACTCGCAGAGTTCAAGAGTAGTCTGGTCTGCCAATAGAGGTTCCCCAGTTGCAAATTCTGATAATTTTGTGTTCGATGAAAAGGGGAGTGTGTTCTTGCGAAAAGGAGACACTGTGGTTTGGTCCATAGAAACTGGTGACAGAGGAGTTTCTGCAATGGAATTGCAAGACTCGGGGAATTTGATTTTGCTTGGGAATGAAAGTACAGTAATTTGGCAGAGTTTTAGTCATCCCACGGATACCCTATTATCGAACCAAGATTTTGTTGAAGGACTTAAACTTGTAAGCAATCCTAACTCCAAGAACTTGACTTATATTCTTGAGATCAAGTCAGGCGACATGATACTTTCTGCTGGTTATCAAACTCTCCAGCCTTACTGGTCCATGGGAAAGGACAACAGAAAGATTGACAATAAAGATGGTGGCTTGGTCGCTGTTGCATCTCTCAATGCTAGTTCATGGCGGTTCTATGATAAAAACAGAGTCCTATTGTGGCAATTTATTATTTCGGGCAACACAGACTCAAATGTCACTTGGATTGCAGTCTTAGGAAATGATGGCTTTATCTCTTTCTACGATCTCGAAGATGGGCCATCAAATGGTGCTTCACCAACAAAAATACCAAGCGACCTTTGCAGCACCCCGGAACCTTGTGATGCGTACTATATATGTTCCAGTGACAACAAGTGCCAATGCCCTTCAGTTCTTCCCTCCCATTCTTGCAACAGTGGGATTGTCTCTCCGTGTGATCCCTCCAAGGTTTCTACGGAGCTTGTAAATGCTGGGGATGGGCTCAACTACTTTGCACTTGGGTTCCTTGCACCTTCTTCTAAATCTGATTTGAATGGTTGCAAAGCCTCCTGTGATGGTAACTGCTCATGCCTTGCTTTGTTCTTCCAGAACAGCACAGGAGATTGCTATCTGTTTGACAGGATAGGTAGCTTCCAAAACTCTAATAAGGGCTCTGACTTCGTCTCATACATTAAGGTCTTGAGTGATGGAGGCAGTGGCGTAAATACTGGAGGAGGTGGTAGCAGCCAAAAGCGCTTCCCATATGTTGTTGTTGTAGTAATTTCAACTATTGTTGTGGCTGTTGGTATGCTTATTGTGGGATTTCGATACTACAGAAGAAGTAAAAAATTGCCCGACTCTCCTCATGGGACTTCTGAAGAGGATAATTTCTTGGAGGGCTTGTCCGGGATGCCAATCCGGTTTACTTACAGAGACCTTCAAACTGCAACTGACAACTTCTCTGTGAAGCTTGGGCAAGGAGGCTTTGGCTCAGTTTACCGAGGGGTTCTTCCTGATGGGACTCGACTGGCTGTGAAGAAGTTAGAAGGAATTGGACAAGGAAAGAAGGAGTTTCGAGCAGAAGTTAGCTTCATTGGAAGCATCCATCATCTCCATTTGGTCAAGATTAAAGGCTTCTGTGCTGAAGGAGCACATCGGCTTCTTGTTTATGAGTACATGGCAAATGGATCTTTAGATAAATGGATTTTCAGGAAAAATAAGGATGAGTTCTTGTTGGATTGGGACACTAGATTCAATATTGCATTGGGAACAGCAAAAGGAATAGCTTACCTACATGAAGATTGCGAGTCCAAGATTGTCCACTGTGATATAAAACCTGAAAATGTGCTCCTTGATGATAAGTACCTCGCCAAAGTCTCAGATTTTGGTTTAGCTAAGCTAATGAATCGAGAACAAAGCCATGTTTTCACAACCCTGAGGGGCACCAGGGGGTACCTTGCACCAGAGTGGATCACAAACTACGCAATATCAGAGAAGAGTGATGTCTATAGCTATGGGATGGTGTTGTTAGAGATAATTGGGGGAAGAAAAAACTTTGATCCAACTGAAACTTCAGAGAAATCCCATTTCCCATCCTATGCTTTTAAGAAGTTGGAAGAAGGGAAAATAAGAAGCATCCTCGACTCAAGGCTAAATACAGATGTAAATGAGAAGGTTTTTGCTGCTATCAAGGTGGCATTGTGGTGCATACAGGAAGATATGCATCTAAGACCATCAATGACCAAAGTCGTCCAAATGCTTGAAGGTCTCTGTGCTGTTCCTAAGCCTCCAAGTTCCTCTTCGCTGGGTTTCTTTAAATCAATCAGTGAGGAAGGCACGTCCTCCGGACCATCGGACTGCAACGGCGATGGTGATCTTTCTGCAGTGCGGCTTTCTGGCCCAAGATAACAGTAACTGAAGATATCATGGTTGAGTTTGTCATGGCTTAGTTTCCACATTAATGTTCCTGTAGATCTGTGAGAATGCTTTAATTTTGTCATACTAGCCATTGCTTGCACTTTCTCACTCGTTCAAGCGCTTCTGCTTGTAAATAGAGAAGGATGATTATGACTAAAATAATGCAAATTCCAGGAATGTTATTCCATTTCATGATTTGAAGTGAATATAAGACGTTATGTCAAGCTGTCATGTATACTGAAGATGCATCTGTTTTGTATACTGAGGTTTTAGCCACAAACACTTTTTTTTTTTTTTTGAGGGAGTTTTTAGCCACAAACCTAGTCAAAGGGAATAAACACCTTGCCCATTGCTTTTTACAACATGCATGCGTCCGAGGATTATTTGCAGGGCTAGAAACTAATCGAGCTCACCCTGGTACTTTAACTCAAGATTAGCTTCTTTAATAAATAAATCAAAATCAAACAAATTTTTTTGTTTTATTAATAAAATGAGACAAATTCGTATATTTTGTTTTGTAAATTGATGCTTTTAATTTAAAAATATAAATATCTTAAAATTTATATTAACAAAGTATTCTCAAGTCATTTCATCTCAATATCTAAACACTCAAACATCAATATTTTTTTATTTTAAATTTTAAATTTTTTTATCTAATCATTATAAATTTTTTAAACTTTCAAACAAAATATAAAAAAAAATTCAAGTACTTTTTTAAATCTTAGAACAAAATAATTTTAAAATTTTATATTATAATAATATTTTAACTTTTATAATATTTTTATTTCTTTTTCTTTTTCAGTTTTCAAAATTTCGTAAAATATATTTACTCAAACATTTTACTATTATTTCGCTATTTTTCGCAAATTATAGTTCGATTCCCAAATCTCGGTGATCAAAATCCGCGTGGCACTGAATTTCGCTGAACTACACCGACCCACGCTACTCGCTCCCTCAACCTTAGCCTAAGCCGAACCCCATCCAATCACCGCCATCGCCACGACCTTTCCAAAGTGCAGGGAGAGGAGACTAGCAATGATTCATTCTCATCCGTCCGTTAGAGATCGTATCCTAATGACGCCCTTAACACCTCTGTTCGACTTCAACCCCTCTTCCCTTTGCTCCGCCTCTTCTTCCTACTCTCGCTCCTCCCAATTCAAATTCAATTCTCCCTCCGTATCACAACTTTCCCTGCTCACAACGGTCGAATCCCGCGCCAGTACTCCTAGAGCTTCCACTCACATCGCCATTGCCGCCAATAATAATGACTCCGGCTCCGGCAAGCCTTTTTTGTTTTCCTTTACTTGATGAAAGTAAACCCTTTTTTTTGGTCCTAAACTACGACATCTTGATTTTTCCCTTTAATTGCTTTATATTACAGCTCGAAATCGCTTTTGTGTTTCAAGTAGAAGGAGAGCGCTTGCATTTGTAGCAACACTACCGACTATTCTTCTTTTGAATGAACCATCGTTGGAGGGCTTTGTCGCTAAGGCGGATGGGTTAGTGGAACTTGAAATTCCCCACTTTCATTCTTTTATTTACGTGTTATTGGGTTCTATCATACGTTCGAATTTATGAGTTTGTCGGGTGCAGAGAGTAGTTGAACTGCCTAATAATATGTTATAGAATCGTGTAAGTTTGTTTCTCTCTGACGAGATTCTGTTTTCGTTTTTGTTTTTCTCGATGCTCTCCATATGCATTGAAGCCTGGCTACAAGTGAATATCTGCTCATGAAGGAAGAGGTGAGGAAGGTTTTGTCTAAGGGAAATGCCGCTGGTGTACTTCGTCTGGTTTTTCATGACGCGGGAACCTTTGATATGGATGACAATTCAGGTATTAATTTCGAGAAAATGATCTTGGTAAATTGCCTTCTAGAGTGATAATATAATGTGCATGATGCTTACTAGGAGAATACCTTATGCTTCTTTCTGTTTTTTTAGTGTAAGTTTTACCTATCTGATTGTCTTCAAATAAATTATGAGTCTGGATTGTAATTAGTCACCGGATATATATCCTGACGGGTAGGAATCATGTTATAA
>QEOT01121927.1:0-12886 GCA_003123785.1 Pterocarya stenoptera | reverse complement strand
GTGCGGATTGCACTCCGGAAATTGCTCAACTACTCCAATAGCTTTCCTTCTCCTTTCTTGCTATAAATAGAAGTGTTGAGATGTGCAAAGTGTGTGCAAAACAGAAGTGAGTGCAGTGTGTATAGTGGTGAGAAGTGAGTGACGGAAAACAGAGAGAGTTTCACAGATTTGTAATTTCGGTTTTCATAGTGAAGCACAGCAACAGTGGACGTAGGCAGTTGCCGAACCACTTAAATCTTGTCTCTCTATAGTCTGGGTTTATTTTTCTGTCTCGCACATGATCCCAACAAGTTTTACAGCATACGAAGAGAGTTTGCATCTACGGATTTTCTGGAAAGAAAACATTTGTGCTTTCAATATCAAAAATCCAGAACCTAAAAAATTTGTGCTTTCAGAAACCCACTTCAGGAATCCAGAAACAATAACCTGGGTATAAATGTAGAGAGAGAGAGAGAGCACAAGTAATTCGTAGTCCGTTCCATTACAGACTGAGAAAAATTAAAATCCCATGAACCAAACAGATACACGAAATCAATAAACAACGTAGTAAATGAATAAAATACCTGAGAATTACTAAAAGACATGATCTCCCACCATTTCATCAGATTTTTGGGATTTCCTGATGGGTTCTTCGGAAAGCCTTTTTGCTTCTGAATGGAAGAATGGTTAATTTGAGATTAAAACTTTTCTATAAGGCCCAGTACTGAGCTGAGTCCATCCTCGATCCTTTCGTTATATAATCTCTCTTTTTATGTTTTGAATTAATTTATATTTTGATTTAGCTTATAAATTTAGATTAATTTAAAATATAACATAATTACATGATATTGTATGTGGGGAAATATTATAAATATCAAAAGATATGAGGATATTATTGATAGTTAGAGAAAATATTTAAAAAGAATAAAAAATATTAAAAAGTATAATATTTAAATGATATGAAAAAAAAAATAGATAAGCTGATGTATGGTATATTGTAAAAATCAGTATGTAAAATAGAAAAAGTAAATTTTGATGATATATTTTAAAGGATAAGATGAATGAACTATTGGGAGTGCTCTTAGACCAGAGTACGTAGGGAATATTGACTCGAATTATAAGTTTTCTTACGGGATAATTAAAGGCGTAGAGTACTTCTGCCATGCAAGCTTGCACCTAAATCACCGGCGGATTCAAGCTAGGGAGCAGAGGCAAAACCAAAATATGGTTATGAGCAATTCATGTTTTGTTTATAAGAAAACTTGAGAATTTATATATATTTAGGTTTTTTTTTAAATAAAAAATATATAACCCCAATAAAAAAATTTTTGAATTTTTCTTAGAAACTTAAATTGTGTACCTAAAAATTTTTATTATATAATTATATATATATATGAAAATACTTGAAGCTAGCATATAATATTTGTCTATTTTCATTAGAGTTCTTTCAACCTTTTCCCTTTATTATCTTATAGAATATCTTTTCTACATGAATACAACACCCTTTGCCATGATTTTCCTTGAGTTAATTTCTTTTAACATTTTTTCTTGTAATTAAAGCTAGCTAATTAACATGTTAGTTTTCTGGTAGCTACTAGCTAGAGATCAGAAAACACTTACCTGTCTTTAATTCTTATAAACGCGTGTCATATATAATCCCAAATTTGATATTAATATACGATAACTGATAGCATTTTTTCTCTCTCAGATTATGTGTATAATTGTATTTTTCGAATCATAGATGGTATACGTACAGTACGCATTATATATATGAAATATATATAAAACATAATATCATCAATAATTATTATATATGATACTGCATGCAAGTGGTGTTTTTCTTCAGTTCCACCAAAGTTTTACGCTTCCCACGTTTGAACATTCTACTAAAGATCATTAACTCTTCCAAAACCCATGACATGATAATTTCCACTAAGTACTACTGGTGGATAGGAAATGATAAAATTACGGAATTTCGTGTCCCTACCCTAACTCATTTGCATATTACCCCAAGCATTTATAATTTCCCTACATATGGTACCACTCATGCATGCTGGCTCTACCTGCATTCTGCACGCTAATTAGCTTTTTCTCTGCATTACATACGAGAAACCAATATGCAGGGACTCACGATCATGAGAAACATTTCCCCAGCAATGATATTTGTTAATTTTTGTCCTGACCTTTGCCTTCGTCCATGAATCCAGCGCCCAAGATTCACCACAAGACTACGTCAACGCTCACAACACAGCTCGATCACAGGTTGGAGTCGGACCTATTACTTGGGATGCTACCGTTGCGGCATTTGCACAGAATTATGCTAATCAACGTAAGGGTGATTGCAGACTTGTGCACTCGGGTGGCCCCTACGGTGAGAATATTGCATGGAGCAGTGGTGACCTCTCGGGAACGGCTGCCGTTAACCTTTGGGTAGCAGAGAAGGCCAACTACAACTACAACTCTAACTCATGTGCTGCCGGCCGCCAGTGCGGCCACTATACTCAGGTGGTTTGGCGCAATTTGGTGCGCCTTGGCTGTGCTAAAGTCAGATGCAACAATGGCGGCACCTTCATCACTTGCAACTATGACCCCCGGGGCAACATTGTCGGGCAGAAGCCTTACTAATTAATAATTAGAGCTTTTCGTTGCTTGTAGTTCCTGATCAAAGCAAGCATGCATGCACCTACGAGTTCCTTAAATAAGTCATGTAATATTGGCACCAAACTCTGAATAATAAAGTGCTCGTGAAGTAATATTATATATGAGGATCAGGTCATATATGCACCGACTTCGTTTGCATGGGCTGCCTGTTTTTTTCCCGCACTTTTGGCTTCTTTTTTTATTTTTGAGGGCGCAAGTTTGGCTTCTTCCCAACTATACATGATGCATATTGCGACAACTTAATTAATTTATACGCCCCAAATTGCTTAGTTCCTAGCTAGATCATATTTTACTTTCTTGTTCTTATGGAAGAGAATTAATGACAATAAACATATATAATAAAGCCATTATATTCTTTTGTTGATCACCTTTTTATGCATCGTGTTGATCATTGATTTATCACATTCCAAGCATTCCAATATGCATTTGAAGTTCGATTATTAATGGGAATTGTTGGGGATCCGGATAATAATAGTTAGTGGTCCCCGCTCAATGATCAGGTGAATAACCGGATAATTAAAGCTTGCTTCTTAGATAATGGCCATTGAGCCCCTTTTCAGGGAATAACTACCAACTCTCAACTATATATATCTAACCGATTAAATAAAAAGTCACTCCGTAATATGGAAAGGGGATTGCTGAAGGGAAGAAATTAATACTCTCACTGATCGCTCTCTCTTGAATTTAACTAGAGATAAAAAAAAAAATAATGACTAAATTAATCAGCGGAGAGTCAGTCGGCATGGTACTTCGGGACCTGCAGAGTCCGGCGACGAGATTTTCTTGTTTTACAAAATAAATTCAAACAGCCGAAAAAAAAGGATCATCCGATCATATTGTTAGCATTCTCCTATAACCGGAAAATGCACGAGTAGTGATTGAATTCACAATCATGGCGTCCCTTTCTCTATTTGACATAATGATCACAGCCCTGCCCTGCCACTTGAGACAATATTATATTATTTTCGTTCCATGACTTAGACCATATATATGGTTTGACGAATACAGCCTATGCAGATAACAAATCTATGTAGGATTTTAACATAATTTGTGGCCCACAATTGTAGGCTCATTGTCTTGACTAATTGATTTGATCTACTTGTTAGAGAATACTGTAAGACATATAAATTTGTATGTGGTTTGGTCAAACATATTATAAGAAGAAACTTTAGATGGAGGGTTGTGATAATTTGATTCCTTAAATTATGTGGAAGGCCGACGGCTATATTTAAATCATGGCTATCACCATATATATCAGGCTCTCTTATTTACTCAGTGAGCAGCGTAATACTACTATATATACTTACAATTTTATGTATATTAAATTAATATTCATTTTATCTGGTTTATTTTTAAATTTAAATTTTAAATTTTAAATTTCATAATTGATCATATGTCAATAAACATTATTTTGTAAGTAAAAATTATAAGTATAAATACTATTTTCCTTTTCAAGCAAAATTATAAGGTTGCGCTGAGAATTCATGACTATATACCGATAAACGTACGTTTTCTTAATTTGTATTGTAGGTTCAGTACAAGTCCCAGCTGGCACCATGCAAAAAGTAATTAAGGGCAAAGAATATTATGAAACTCTGCCGGCCGGCCAACATTTTCCAGCAAATAAAAGAAGGAGAAAATAAATAGATCGAAATTAAGAACGACCAAGCTGTAAATAAAAAGACAAAGTAAAGGTCGACGCACAATGCTATGCAAGTTCCCTAGCTAGCTGCCAATGACCAATGGAGTTCCGTGACCGAACTGCAGATGATTCTAGAGAACGTGCACCCATGATCAAAGGAAAAAAAATCGAGAAAATGATGGGGACACTTTGGATTTTTCTTTTGCAGCAAATGAGCAAGGCAGTCTATACTTGACCCTATTTTTTAGTCATCCAAAGGCAGAAGCTGCAAATATTGGTTCTTTCGATCGTTCTTCTTGATTTCCGATCGAGGTCATGGCCATAGGGGAAGTTTTGGCAAATGGCTAAAATTTTCTATCCATTATATATAACACATTACACTAACAGTACTGTTACAGCAGTACCTTATTTGTCCATTGATCTCTTGTCTCAGGCCAATTAACTAATTTCATCACAATATATATATGGTACTGCAGCCTCAATGCATGCTTACTTGATGATCACCATTAAAATGGATCTCATATTTCTTTCTTTTTGTATTGTGCAGCCTTCTGTCTTTTACCCTTTCCATTGATCATGACTTGTTGCATGCCTTTCTTTGGTCCTTAAAAGTTAAAACCGAATACGTCTAGCTGCCACAATTAACTCATTTCGTCGATCTAGGAGAATATATATTGTTGAGGAAAAAAATTATTTGATTGGCATATTCTTGTGAAAACTTTTGTAAGATTGTGTTGTAACAAGTGTTGAAAGTTGTCTTAGTGAAAAGTGGGTCAAGTGAGCTCAACTTGCTAAAGCATAACACATACAGGAAGTGTGCAGGAAGTTGGCTTCATGACATGGCTCGACACTTTCGCTCTAGCTAACTTGGCTTGACACTCCGCTCGAGCTACATTTAAGTCAGAAAGTTCGCTCGACTATGCTTGACACTTAGCTCGAGCGAACTTCAAGTCAGAGAATTCACTCGAGCCAATGTTTTGAAAACCTAATTTTTTCCTAGGTTTGAGCGCCTCTTTCTTGGAAAGTATAAAAGGAAACTTTTTATTAATTCTTTGTGCGGCAAATCAGAACTAAAATAGAGCCCCTTTTCCAAGAGTATTAGAGAGAAACTTTTCCTAACATTCAAAATTGAATCTCTTGGAAAATATATCTCCACCAAATTACACTCAAGATATAAACACAATTGAGTTTATTGAAGTAGACGTGTTCATTGGCCGGAAGGTTTCCGGAGTTGCTATTGCTGCAGAAATTGAGAGGTTCTCATGGGAAGCTATAGAAAGGTCGGAGTTCCGGCACTACATGCATGTAGAGATTGAGTGGGTGTACGTCACTCGTAGTGTTGCAGTCCAAGTTTAGAAACTTCAAAGGTTTTGTGAGTGTCACTAAATTGGTTGTAACAAACTTATTTTCTATAGTGCATTTGAGGTGGTGTCTTACACCCGGAGTGGTTTTACATTTTGAAAAGGTTCTTCAAATGAGTTTCCATTTCGTGAGCAAATCTCTGTATTGATTATTTGGGTATTTTATTTTATTGTTTGATTGCTTACTTGTCAATATTATGGTTAGACCAGAAAAATCGAACTACACAGTATTCACCCCTCTCTATGTGTTCTATTGGGTAGAACCATTGCCTTTTCATATAAATATATATATATATTAAGGATCTATACATAGGATTAATGAGTGCCAGAGTACTAGGATATGGTCGACTCTGGTAAGTCCTAAATACGTACGTACCCACATATATAGAATCCATTGCATTCGAGGAAGAGCTAGGCAGAATCCTCATCGATCATCGAATTAAATGGCACTCGATTTTCAATTGATAAGTACCAGCTTGACTCACTACAAGAAATAAAGCCTTTTCCAGCGATTTTATAGTCGCTGGAAAAAAAATCGCTGAATTTACTCTTATTTTCGGCGATTTGAAAATCGCCGCATGACTCAAAAGCACTGCATCCGAAAATTGCAGGGTGAAATTACTGTTCACTCATTTGCGGCAACTATTTGATCTTTTGCGGCGCTTAACTATCGCCGCAAATAATATTTGTAACTGTAGCTGTGTTTTTATTGCGGCGAATGGTTAAATCGCCACAATAGTTACTTCTGTGGCGAATAAAAAGCGCTGCAAGAAAATTCCGAAATGGGCTTGTCTTTTTGCGGCGATTCAAGTCGTTGCAAAAAGTTCTGCGTATTTGAGCAACGGCAAACCTTTCCGTCGATTAGAGAAATCGACGTGATCGGTATTATTTGCGGCGAAAATTGTCGCCGTAACAACACAGGCGACCAACTAAAAGATATTTGCGGCGAATCTAAATCGCCGGAAAAGGTAAATTAAATTTAAACCCCCCGCGTTCTGTTTCCCCTCATTTCTTTCTCTCCCCCGCGTTACCCTTCATTTCTCCCTCCCCCGCTCTGCCTCCCCAATCCCTCTTCTCCCTCAACCCACTCCGCCGCGCATAGCTCGTCGCCAGCGACCCCACCACGCCGCCTCCACCTCACCTCGACGGCCAACCCCTCCTTCTCCCCCAACCCCCACGCCGGAAATTTTCATTTCTTCAAATCTGGCTTCACCTCTCTCTCTCTCTCTCTGTGTCGGATTTCTCTGAAAATCACCGCCGCTAGGGTCGCTGTTCTCCACCACTCACACCTCGACAGCATCGACAGTCCTCCGTCGGAGTCCCCTTCTCCTCCACGCCTAGCCCAGCAGCCCGAGGCCCTCCCTCTCTCTGCTACATCTCTCAAGACCCACTCCATGGCCCCGATTACCTCCTGGTCTCTCTCTCATCTCTCTATTTTGTGCTTATAAATCTTTACCTTTGTGTTTATCATCTTCTGATTTATTTTTTATATATGATTTTATGTTGTTTTAGCATATTTTACTATATCTGATATTTGTTTAGATGTGATCTGAACATGTGTAGGATTTTTTTTTTCCCAGCCTATGTTGATATTTTTCTTCTTCTTAGTATCAGTTTTCTTTTAAGCTTAATAAATATCTGTAGATGTATACATGTACTATATCTTTTGAAGTTTTTATTTGTTATCTTATGAATAACATGTGGATGGATAGCATTCTCGGCTGCCCTTTGTTCTAATTGATTAACAACTACGAAAGTTGAAAGTTTGAAACATATAGTAAAAGAAGCATGCATTGGGTTGACAGGTTTCGTGTTCTCTCCCTCTCTTTCTCTTCGGTTTCATGTTCTTGGGTGAAATTTGTGTGAATGATTATCTTGCTTAGTTGCTGAAACTTTGTGAGCTGCCAAAATCTATATGCTTGTTTTGGTCTTTTGTGAACTCCAATAACTGTTTGGACATTCAGCCTATAAAACTAGACCATAAATGAAGTTGGAGCTGGTTCAATCTGGATTTGTGGTTTACAAATGAGGAAAATACACTATTATCAATGTTCAATATTGTTTTCCTGATATAGCCGCAAGATCTGCTTATATATGTCCATTAATAAGACACCCTTTATTTTGGAGAAGCTACAATATATGTCCTCTTTGTTGGTAATTTTTCTGGCTGCAGAAACTGTTGCTGTTATTCTAAGATATATCAATATATATATTATATATATATGCCAGCATATCTATATATATATGAGAAAGAGCTCAAGTAGTATAAGTTTGTGGTTGTCAATGTTTTAGGAATATAACTTTATCAATATGTTTGTTTTTGTTTTTGTAGGATCCATCTAACGGGCTCTATCGCAAGTCCTTAGATAATTTGATGCAAAGAAGAATATATGACACTGGATGCTAAAATATAGGAAGCAGTTTTAGTTATTTGCTGTGGAGTTAAGTACAGGATACTCTTCTATGTGGTTTTAAGACTCATATATTAGGATTAAAGCTTAGTTGATTTGAGTATGCTGTATTTCAATTTACCAAGGACCACATTTATATCATTAGTATTAGAAAATCAGATATGACAGAAGTGAGCTAGCATGGAGCATGAATCATGTACATACCTTAATTAAGCATGTCATCTTCCCTCTCGATCCCCCCTGGCCCAGCACAGATTAGAGATCATCTTAATTAGTTTATCACATATAGGAAATTTACACCTGCATAAACTGTCATCATCTGAGGAGAAAGGATCGAGAATGGCACAAAACATGGCACCACAAAACCCATTTTGAAACCTTCTTGTTCTTTAATGAAACATGCATTGAAGTAAATTAAGAATACAAGAGGAGGGAAACCCCATTACAAAATAACCCATGGCATAAAATAAACTGCTTTGAAACCTGTGTTACTCGTGTAAGTATACAGATTTTTTTTCTTCTTTTGTACTATTTTTTTGTCTTTTAATTTAGCAGTCCCAAATTCATATATATAGGTCCACTGATCATGTGAATATATTGGTCAAACAACAGATTTTTAATAAAATGTGTTTCAAAATTGTCCTTGATCATTGCATTTATTTTATATTTTGTGATATAAACAGACTTTTGAACTTAAAAGTAGAGGCTTGATAGTGGAATTTCAATAGACAAGATGCAAGTACAAATTAAGAAGGCATTTACAACATAATATATATCTTAAGCTTTTGTTCTTTTCTTAAAGTGGCTAATGAAATTCAGTTTGTTCTTGCAGGCATAGTTGAAGTTGGTGTGATGATTGTGAGCACCACCTTGGTGACACTTGTTATTGGTTTTGTGTTTCCCACTTTTGCAAAACCTTACACATTCATTTTGGATGATACTAATCATATATGCATGGTTTCTTTCTATAAATTTTCTCCACTCCTTTATGCACTCCATTTTCTATTCACATTTTCACCTTCACTACCTCCATTTCAACTTGTGCCTTTTTTTAAGAAAAAATTAATTATAGAAAGGAAAAGAAAGCAATACTACCAGAGAAAGTCATTACTAAACAAAAGATATTTGAAATTTAATTGACAATTGCATAAAACTCAGCTTCTTGTTCAAGTAATAAGTCAATATCCAACTAGATATATGCACATCAAAGGTCAACGATAAATGTTAAATTTTTGTATGTTTGGCTTCATTTACAATCGATTGGACATGACCAAGAGATTTTTACTCATCTTTCATGTTGGTTTCTACACAGTTTTTAATAGTTTACATTTTTTAGAACTTAAAATGCCTGCACACTACTTAGGTATGTTGAGTTATATATTGTGCTTTTCATAAATAAGCATATTTTCTTCACATGGTTGCTCTTTTTTTATTGAATCTATATGTAATAACAGTTTTTTTTATACGTCTATGCATTGATAGACTTTACCTGCTATTTGTTTGGAGAGATTCTTTTTCATTACCTAATGGTTCTCGATTAGTAGGTGAAGAAATCAAATAAGTGATCATGGTATTTGTTTCCAATTCATTTTGGTTTCAGATTCTTCATTTTGTAGAGTTTGAACGTTGACTTTGTGCAGGTGAACCATTCATCTTTCTCCTCTTGTTTTTTTCCTTCTAGTTTCATAACATAGGTATGTGGTTTAAGAGATAGAGTTTCTTGCACCCTGTTATATTCAAAACATAATATAAATAAAACTAACTACTATTGCATTTCTTTGTGCCATCTTAATTGGGTTAGCTTAGAAGGTTTTTGAACTTTTTGTTTTTAAGTTTTGACTGATGTGGTTTTATTTTGGTGCCTTATTATTTGGTTGCAGGAAAGGGTAGTAGAAGCAATGAATATGTATCTTCTACATGCACTTGTGTCTATTTATAGCTTGACTAGGTTTTGGTTCATAATGTGTAGACTATCTACATGTTGTGTCTATTTATAGCATAGATTCCAGCTAGAGTTTGTCTACTGCATCCTCCTTTTTCTTGATTTTGCTGACTACACATACGTTTATTTTCAGATGAATGATTTTAAACCATGGCCACCAGCTCTCCCTCCCTCCTGAGCCACCACTCCACACAAGTTCTGTTCTCATGATCTCATAAAGAAATTTCTCCTTTATTTGGATTGAATGAACATATTTGATTGTATTTGGCTTGTTTTGTTATATGTTTCTTATCAAACCTTTTAAATCTCAGGTGAAACGCTTCTTTATGATGAAACATTGTTCCTGAATGAGCATCATAAAAGAAATTTACAGGATGAATTTGGTAAGGACAAGTAGCAATTGATTTTTTTTTTATCTTCCTCTGTTCAGCTCAAATATACTTAAGCGTATGAACTTTTTGTTTGTTGTTTCAGATTCTGTGATGAGTTTGATTTACTACTATGTAATGAGTTTAATTAAAGTTATCAAGAGTTAAACCAGCATGATATCTAACTGAGAAATATATTAGAATATTAGAAGTACTAAAGGAATCAATATTTCTAACTACAATAGATAAGTAGCTAGAAACAGACCTTATAGAAAGTAGCTAGAATCAATATTTCTAACTACACTATGCATGCGAGAACCAGTTCATTTTTAACGTCTTTCCATTTTAAATTGTATAGAAAATTATTTCCATGTATGTCATAGTGTAAAAGGGATACAATATAAATTAAAAAGCAACGGACTGATGTCCTCTTCTTTTGATTTTCTGTTTCCTCAAGCCTAGTAAATGGTCACTATTCTGATTATAGTGAGTCTTTTTTCTTCTTAGGATCGGAGCAATCATAACTTGGCAAGGATAGAGCAGTTGGAAAAGCAATAGGAAAGAAGAACAAGAACAAAGAACAAGAAGAAGAAGCTGGTGGGCGTGAATAATATCATACATATGTATGTATGTCCTCTCTATATAGCTTGCTTCCTTTCTTTATGTTTCCCTTATAATTGTTTTTTCTTTATTCAAGGACAGATTTAGTCTTTTGTTGGGTTTGTACACTTTCTTACAAGGAATTTCCTATAGTTTATCTCTTTTATTTCTTTAAAGTGGCAAAAGAAATTGGCTTTGATAGAAGTGGCAAAAGAAGTGAAGGGGGGGAAGTGGGACTGGTGGGTGGTTTGGCAGAGATGGATATTTGGTTGTTGTTTTTTGTTAAGCCCCAACAAAACAAATCTGGGTGATGGATATTGAACGTGATTGATGGATTACATTTTTTTGAGACATGCTTACATACTTCTATCGCTGACATTATTTTGCTTTAAACAAATAGGAACGGTTTTTATATGTAGGCTATATGTATTTTATTTCCATCAATCTTTATAGAGAAGTTAATGCACTCTCCTTTATAACTAATCTAATGGTGTGTACTGATCCAATTTATCTTTAACTGTCAGATTGGAGTTTGTCAGATGGAAGCATCAAATATCCCACAAGTATGAGGGCATTGATGCAATGTGTGTAATCTGTTTTATTGTTCTGCCCACCCCTCATGCCCAGGTGCAGATTTTATATATTTGACTAGATAATTTATATAAAAGTGGAGTAGCACAATTGACATATTTGAATGATGTATTATCAGATATTTAGGGGTTAAAGTGTAAGTTTTGGATTCCAATTGGATGAACTGAATGTCATTAATTTATTAAATTAGATGGAAAGTTCAATCTTTTTAATGAAACTTCTATCTTTTTCTTTTATGTTTTCCTATTTCTAAGTATTGAATATAGGTATGGGTACTATTGGATAAACACTATTAACACTTCACAGTTTTTATATAGCTGTGTACATTAAGAGATGATATTAATTTTCTGTGTACATTAAGTGCAGTTTATTTTATGCTCTTAATATTTATCTTATTATTTCAGGTCATTTACTCAAATAATATTCTAAAAAATTAGAAGATATTAAGTAATATTGTTTAGTTAATTACCTAAAATAATAACATAAATATTGTGTAAATTAGAAATATAATGGTAGAGGAAGGGCGGAAATGAGGCTTCAGGAACGTCTGGGCACAAGGAAAAAGAAAAAAAAAAAAAAAAACAAAAATACTCTATTTGCGGCGAACATGAGTCGCCGAAAATAATATAAATAATCGATTATAAAACCTATTTTCGGCGATTAAAACGCGCCGCAAATAGGTTTTATAAGCATGTATATTTTTATAAGCGAGTACAAAAATCGTCGATAAAAATTTATTGCGGCTATAAATTGACTATTTGCGGCGATTTTGTTTCGTTGCTGGTAGTATTTCTCGGCGATTTTCTGTGAACTTGGACACTCTTTTTCCGACGATTTTCATGGCTTTTGCGGCGAGTAATAATCGCCGGAAAAGGATTTTTTTCAGACGATTTTTTGACATCGCTACAAATTCTCAGAATCGTCACTTTAAAATCGTCGACTATGCGGCGATTTAAAAATCGCCGAGAGAGGTCAAAATCAGCGATTTTGGTGGGTATTTTCGACAATTTTGAGCGCTGAGAAAAGGCTGATTTCTTGTAGTGACTTGTAAACACGAATATTATATAACATTCGCTCACGAGTTTTACTTCTCTCCCCACAATTAATTAACTTAATTAATTCATCACTACATGCATGCATCGAGCCGTGCTCGTCGGGTCATGACCATGCAGTAGTACGTACTGTTCAATGCGACGTTCATAATTAGGACCAACCGAGTGCACGCACGAGTTCGCAATCAACTTTAGCTTCCGTTCATGATCATTAGCATATATAGTACTTCTGACTCACATATCAGGTCCGACTCCCACCCTGGACGGGGGCGGCTAAGT
>QEOT01121926.1:0-19301 GCA_003123785.1 Pterocarya stenoptera | reverse complement strand
TCTCATGTCGTCAATGTCCCACCAATGACATTTAAACAAGTATACTTTACGCCAACCCATGTATCGTAATTCTATAATATCTTCCAACACACCGTAGAAGTCAACGGCCAAACCTTCATGCTCGCCATGAACAACAATCCCGTTATTTTGGGTGCGGCAACGCCTTTCAAGCTCAAAAGTGTGAAATCGAATTCCATTCATTATACAATCGGAATATGATGCGACAACTGGATCTGGACCACATGCTAATGCATATAAGTCATCTGTCATCTCAGGAGGAGTCATGGCATGCAACTCGGCAATCTAACATGGATATTTCACAAAAGATAACACAATTACTAACTATAATAACTACATATTAGGGAAATGTACGTATAGGAAGGGCAATATACAAACTTACGCGTGATTTGAATCAGGCTGGAAATTGACTTTGGTGCCTACGCTCGATGTTACTAGGGTCCTCTTCTTTGAGTTTGTTATAGTGTTCACTACAGCAATAAAAGGGTATAATAGGTGATCCACTTACAATATAATAAAATGAATTGCCAACAAAATACTTGACAATGCACTTACTCTATGTAGTGCTCAATCTCCGTGCAATTGTTAAGCACGTACCACTCAGCCTTTGCCAACAGTGTGCTGGGCATAGTTTCTAAGATTGCTCCCCCCAATGGGTGAACTTTTTGGGAGAAAATGTCAATATTTAGTTATGGGGAGACATGTTGAACATCACTATTGCGTTCCTATCTGTTGTGCCTAGTCTAGATATCATTAAGGTACATAGAGCAAAATGTCAGGCACTCGACATGAACAAATGCCTCAGCAATTGACCCTTCTGGTCTGGCTCTATTACGAACTTACCTCTTGAACTTACCTATATACCTTTCAAAAGGGTACATCCACCTATACATCACAGGGCCGGCTAGTAAGGCCTCTTCTGGTAGATGAATTGCAAGGTGCACCATGATATCAAAAAATGTAGGTGAAAATATCATTTCCAATTTACAAAGAATTATGGGGATATTAGCTTGAAGTCGTTCCAATGTCGTTTTCTGCAATGTTCGTGAACATAATTCTTTGAAAAACGAACTTAGCTCGGACAAGGCTTAACGCACATCAGGTTGTAAGTACCCACCAATCACAACCGGCAACAATGTTTGCATAAAGATATGACAATCATGGCTCTTCATTCCCATGATTTTCCCTTCCTTAGCGTTGACACATCGGGCAATATTTGAGGCAAAACTATCAGGGAATTTGACTTCCGACAACCATGCACAAAAACTCCTTCGCTAAGTTACATTTAACATGTAAGCTGCAAGACTCATAAACGTATGATCACCATCATGTTGTAGATGCAAATCTTTCCTTAGACCAAGATTTTCCAAATCCCTTCATGAATTGGCGGTGTCCTTACTTTTGCCTTCAATATTCATTAAGGTTCCCAGCACATTATCACATATGTTTTTCTCAATATGCATAACGTCCAAGTTATGTCTCAATCCCAAGTCTAACCAGTAAGGAAGATCAAAGAACATACTTTTTTTTGTCCAATTAAATTCAGTGAGCGTACGTTTCCTCTTCTTTGTAGATTTACCCAGTTGCACATTTGAGACCTCATGTAATTGATCTAGCAATGCCTGTCCTGTGATGATTTCTGGTTGGGGATGATGGTCTTCCTTACCATTGAAAGCATTTTTATTCCGTCTCCAACTGTGATCTGAAGCCAACCACCGACGATGACCCATATAACAATGTTTATGGCCATAAACCAGCCACAACGAATCTGTTTCAGCCTTACATGTAGGGCATGCCATCTTACTATTTGTGCTCCAGCCCGAGAAATTGGCATATGCGGGGAAGTCATTGATAGTCCAAAGTAACGCTGCATGCAATGAAAACATTTGTCTTTTGTGTACATCATATGAAGGAATTCCCTCTTGCCATAATTCCTTCAACTCATCGATTAGTGGACACATGAATACGTCAATATCATTTTTCGGTGCCTTAGGTCCAGGGATTAATAATGACATCATCAAATATGGATCTTTCATGCATAACCAAGGGGGCAAGTTTTAGGGAACAAGTAGCACTGACCAAATGCTGTAGGGTTTGCTCATGTTATTGAATGGGTTGAACCCATCACTGGCTAGACCAAGTCTTACATTACGTGGATCTGCGGCAAACCAACCATATTTGTTGTCAAATTCTTTCCATACCCTAGAATCTGCCGGATGTCTCATGCAGCTTGGATCGTCAACACGATCTTCTACCTGCCATCTCATGGCTTGGGCAGTCTTTTTTGACATAAACAACCTTTGCAACTTTGGCTTCAAGGGGAAATATCGAAGGACTTTGTGGGGAATCTTTTGTGGGTATGTTGTGCTTGATACCCATCTCGATGCATTACACTCATCTTTCTCAGCATTTTTCTTCCAAAACAAGACACAATCATTTGGGCATACATGTATCTTCGTGTAAGTAAAGCCCAACCCACGCTATAAGCGGCGAGCCTCATTATATGAGGCTGGGAACAATGCATCAGGAAATGCAACTTGCAAAAGCTTTATAACCATGTCGAATGACTTCACAGTCCAACCACCAATTGTCTTTATGTGCAGCAACTTGACTATGAATGACAGCTTTGAGAACTTAGCACATGTTGGATAAAGTGGATGCTTTGCATCGTCTAGCAACTCTTCAAAGTTAAGGTTGGTTGGAGCATCAGAAGTGTGACCTTGGTGACCAGAGGCTATACTAGCAGATGGTGTACCAAAAGAATCCATAAAGGACCCCACATGGATGTCATCTAGCATCTCGTCGACATCATCAATGTAGTCATTGTAGTTATTGGCACCATCACCTTCTTCGTTTGAATAAATTGGGTCTGGCAAAGTTTCCTCCTCACCATGGAAGATCCATTCCGTATAAGTTGTATCTATTCCTACGATGAACAAATGATCCTTAACCACAGTAGGAGGATGGAAACTTCTATTTCGGCATCTCTTACATGGACACCTAATGTAGTCTCTACCAGGTGCATGTGAAATTGCCATATCTATGAATTGTTTAACACCTTCAGAGTATTTGTTGTCTTACAATCTATCTTCAATATGCATCCAAGCCTTATCCATCTGAATATCAAATGTTCAAGTTAGTAAGGGTTATTACAAAGGTTTTTCAATGAAATTAATATACACTCTGCTTGTCCTTAGATAAGGCAAATAACTGTATCTTAATGATATGCCCAACACAGTACTTGTAGCTTCTGGTGAAGTTAGTGGGTGGTTCTTGAATTATGATGTAAACATGGAGTATTTTGAGATGGGGTTGCACATCTTTGGTTGCATGCTTTAGCATGCAACCAAAGATGTTGTCAAATCTGAAGGGAAACAACAAATTTAGCAGTTGTCTTGTTCAGAGATGAAATGGGGCAGCTCCATCCGTCCTATGGTATTGATTTGGAATACTAAAGTTTTAAGATGGAAAATCCAATTGACAAAGGGCTGCAGTAGAACAAGGAATATAATGATACTAAAGGAAAATAGAAATAGGAATATTGCTTGAGATAGTTCCTTCATTGGGTAATATGTCCAGATGTCAAAACTGGTAGGTGTACGAAGTATCTACTATCTAACCCATAGGCGAAATAGTATGATTTTCAATAGAGGGAAAGAACAATCTACACAAGCATCAAACTGGACAACAATTTGTTATTATAACATGCTTGGAGTAAAATTTTATCTAAAAAGGTATTTATTAAGTAGTTCATAGCTAGATTGTACTACACCACTATATATATATAGATATATTATAGAGATATATATATATCAAGACAATAATCTCACCTTCTCTTATATAAGTTAGCATTTAATTGGATTTTGACTTAAAAACAAACAAAGATTAATTAATCATTTGAAAGTTATTAAACACCATGATCACATTAATAAATATGATAATGGTGAGATAATATCATGATCAGATTGTATATTTTCTTTATATACTGAAAAGCAAGCTAATGTTAGAAGTGGATAAATGTTAGAAGTGGATAAATGACACTTTAATATAGCTATCAAAGAAAAAAGCAAGCTGCTCCTGCTACTCACCATTGCCAACTCTAATTTGAATCCACTCGATCTCCCCAAATATATACATGAAAAAGTTAGGGGGAAAACACCTAAACCTTGTGTCTTCTAATTCCTTTTTGGCTAGTCATAAATGATAACTAAAGTGTTCAATTCTTATGACAGGGGGAATACAGCTCATGTACTATGACTTTTTGTACAGATAATAAAGATAAGAAAAATAAGAGTTCATGAGTGTAATCATTGATCCTAAGCATTAATATTAATTGGAAATAAAATCATATGCAATTTATAATCATATATGTTATAGCCTGACCCATAATCCCCACATTAATGCTCCAATCAGATGAAATAGAATGGCATTAATGTAACCTGAGATTATGACAACTAATTAACAATTAATAGAAAAGATGTGGCTCTTAACTAAAGATGAAAGAAGGTTGGAAAAGACTCTAAAATGGGCAAGGATTAATTGAGTGCATGTGTGCCCCACAAAATCAGCACTGTAGGTGTGAATATCTATCTAATATTATTATGAATATTGCTGCAAAATTGTAGAATATATATAAATATATATAACTATTTATGGAGTGGTATTTTGAATTATGGATGCTGAGCTGTAGAGTCTAGCCTGATCAATCATCTCGATCACAAGTGAAAATGATTGAGTCCTTTGAAATTTCCCACACTTTGAGAAGCATTCGATATTAGATTAATCTGGAGGAGAAAAGATCTATAATGGTTATCATGGTGGGGCTTCCACTACCTCTTGTAAAGGAAGAAATAGATGAAAGGATAAGGATCGGCATGCAGCTCGATCAGTACTTTATATCATCAATCCATGACAGTTATAGCTATCTTTAGGGGACTGCTACTGACTATTATCTGTTGGCTCAGTTTTTCGTCACTAGAAAAATATACATTTGACTACTTCATCATCTCATAATTTTAGCTTCAAACATTATTAATAAATATATTATATATATTTGATCTCCGATTATAAGTCCTATGTAAGTCGAAAAAGATAAATTGAAAATAAAAAATATATTTTATTCTCAAGTCGGTTACGTGGAGCACATTGTCCATGTACAATACTTAAATGATAAGATTTAATTTATAAGATTCAAATTTTAAAAGTTCTCTTTTAAATCAAATTAAGTCATGTAAACACTTTACTATGTGTGTTATCTACATCGGCTTATAACTAGATAAATTTTTAAAAAAATCAAAAATATCTAAAGAATTAGATATATATATATTATATCTATTATGTAAAAACATTTATCAATTGCGAAAAACCCATTTCATAAATGTTTCGTTGCAGATAATTATCATCAAAAGGAGATAATTACTTCCCTATACCTATTTATGAAACTCTAAAAAAGTTTCAATAATAATATTACATTCTCCAAGTACATATGTTGGCTGGCTAGCTTAATATATAATATTTTCAATTAATTTAAAAATAAAAAATCCAACCCAATTGCCAATTCTTGATCACCATGTATATGCACGTGGGAATATCACCAAGTTCTAGCTAGTTAGCTAGAAACTGTACTAAGAGATGATAGTTCTGTTAAATGTTTGCTCAATCAGGTCTGTTCATGGCTTTACAAGCAAAGATAATTGCTTGTGGAAAATCCTTGGGAAAATTGATGCAGTTTAATGTTTAATTGCTTTTCTATTCATGTTTAATTACTTCTTATGTTTACTTGCTTTTCTATTCATGTTTAATTGCTTGCTTAATCAGATCAAAACATGGTCTGTTGAGTTTTCTTTTTAAAGGCATTTTCTCTAATACAGTCTATCAAATTATCATGTATAAAGTGCCACAAATTACACAGATTACACATTACACAATAGAATTTACACAAGCTTCACAGATTCACATCATATCATCACATCAGATTACACAATAGAATTTACACAAGCTTCACAGATTCACATCATATCATCACTACACAATAAAACCCAAATAAATTTCACAGATTCACATCATCAGAAATTACACAATCAAACTGTATCTTGCCAAAACAGAGCAATGGTGCCATCACAAATTACACAGAGAGAAGAGGAAGGGAGAAGACAGAGAGGCTCACCGTGTTCCTAGAAGATGCGTGTAATGGACTTGGGCAGGCAAAGGTAGTTGGGGAAGGGCGGTTCCCAAGGTGAGGTTGTGATGTGGGGCGGGGGGGACTGGCTCTAGATGACTGGGATGGGTCTCGCGGCAGGGGGAGAGGCTCGATCGTAGTCACAGGGAAAGAGAGGTGCGGTGGTGGCTAGCAATCGCTGGGAGAAAGAGAGAGAGAGAGAGAGAGAGAGACGCGGGGTTGGAGGGATCGGGGAAGAAAGGGTAAAGGGGAAAGGGGAAAGGGGCCAGGGTCTTAATTAATTGACCCCGCCGCGAAAACCAAGTAACCCATAATGTCTTAATTAATTGAGGTAAATTCATTTGCGGTGACAAAATCTAGCCTCAAAAAGTCGACAACGTCGTCGCAAAAAACTTATAACCCACGGACCCATTAAATATCTGGCCAAACTATTTGCAGCGATAAAAATTCGCCGTAATAAGTCAGCCGCAAAAAGATCTTTTCCCCACAAAGTTTCACTAGACAAAAAAATTTCATGGGAATAGGCTTTTTTTGTTTCCCACGAACAGTTTTTGTGCCATTCGGTACTTATTTGCCACAACCGTGTGTCTTGGAAAAAGAATTCATGGCAAAAGGCCATAATTCTTGTAGTGCATAGATAGTGCCTTACTTAAAAGAAGTCCAAATAGTAAGGCATAAGTCACACATAAATCTGGGAGATAAAATCTCCTTATTACAGACAATGTTAATAACAGGGTGGCTAAAATCATCTCTCAGATACGCTCCATGGTGAACATGACCATCTTTAGGAACATTACTATTAACTCCATCTTTCGATCGGGAGCGGACTCGTTCTCAATCATTTGAAGCCAAGGGGTGGAGTTCATCGCTATCGTGTTCGTCAAAGGTTGGTCCTAACACAACTTTTACTATTCCGTGATATGATAGTGGGACTACCACAGTGAGATTCGTTGAAATCTCAGTAAGTTAAAACTAACTTGCACAGAAATAATATATGCATGATTAATGATAAACATGATACATATGCATGATATGTAGAAAACTATTTACTTTTCATCTAAATTCCTCAACATCTTTTTCAAAAAGCGCTTTGATGCAAATTTTCTTACAAAGAACATTTTTTTAAAAACATACTACTTGTTATTAGAGCCATTATCACATAACATATAGTATCATCACGGTTCTCCATTGGCACTGTAAGTACCTCCTAGTGACAATTGTACAACTCATGTTGAAACTACGTTGTCTGCAAACCTATTTTTCAATGCATTGATATGAAATATTTCATCATTATAACATATTATCCTCATCATACATATGCACTCACCAGCATTAGCTGCCACATAAGACTTCACTTCAGTATTCTTTAAAAAGAATCCATTCGAAACTAGTTGAAGTCTTGTTGTCAATCTAGGGATTACCACTTCATTTTTATTCACTCAAGAGTGGACAGAGGAATTCCACTAAGATATTCCCCATCCTAGCATTGGGTTGTGATAAAACATTTTCATGCTATGCTTCATGACAAAATATTTCATGACGTGTTCATTTCATAACATGCAGTGTACTTCATGCTACAAAGATGTATTTTCATGCACAGTGATAAAAACAGTATTCTTTCATGTTTTGGGTAAAAGTAGAATAACACATGCCATGTATACAAGTAGCCAAATGCTCAATGATGTATGATATGACAATTCATGATCAAAATTACATTTATAACATAAATGTGGTGTTTATACAAGAATCATAGATAAATTATCAAAGAGTAAGTTAGAAGCTAACTTACAAACTTCCTAAGTTATAAAAATTGTTGCTGCTAAAACAAAATATGAACTAGAGTTAGGAGGTATGAAATTTCAAAAATCTAGTAAATAAAAATCAATATTTGCACAAATGTCCTCTAGTTTACCCCGAAATTGCTATTTGGGCTCTAAACTTTCACCATTTGCATTTTGGCCCAAAATCTCATCCAACTGCACAAACTTCATGTACTCCATAATCTTATTCCATATTTGACCTTAGAATTTACAGAATCAAACATCTACTAGGTTAATTTCATCCAGTGGAATGCAGATGGCATGATTTACTATTTGTGATTTTAAACCTAAAATCCCTATGAACTCTTCATAACGAACATTGGATCTGAAATTATTAACATGTTAGTAACTCAAATCTAAGCCATATGGAATCATATCAACATCCATGTGATGAACAAAGTCAATCTATCATGAATTCATCAAAAGTGCTTAGCATGATGTGTCTAACTTCTCTTTAACATATAATCCTTTTAGTTCTAAAGGATTATGCATTCTAACTCTTGATATGGTGACACTAGGTTCCTAGATGCTTATAACACATGGTTATAGATATTTATTCATGATGTCACAAGATAACCTCCAAGCAAATCAAAATCGAAACTTGTTAGATGATCAACGCAAGATATAGATTTATAAACCTATCATGACATGCTATTTTCCTCACATATAAACCTTTAAGCAATCAAACAAGACATTAGATAAACTTATGATATCATATCAAGACATGTCATGGCTAAAGTTTCACCCCAAAATAATATATACAAGCAAGACTCCAAATCTGAACCAAAATGTTCTTCTAAAGTTCAACCTCAATAGCTCAATCAAATTCTCATTCTCATGCCACAAATTAAAGCCTAACATATTAATCTATCACTCAACAAGAAGATAAGGTGGAGTTACCACCAAGCCATAGCCTTTGGGACACTCAAGAATCAATTCCTTCCAATGTATTCATTCAAACCTCTCAGTTTCACTCCTCTCTCACACTAAGGCTGCTTTGCTCTCAAGAAAACTAAGGAAATCCTTGAGAAAGATATGGGAGGAAGTGAGGGGAGGAGAGTGGTATTTATAGGGTTCAATTGAATGAGGTGGAGGTGTAAATGGATGGAGGGCTACACGATTTTGCTGAAGTGAGGCAGTGTGATTAGTGAAGCTTTCGGTGGAGTGCATGCTTGGGTTTCCAACTTGGAATAGTTGAACAAATCACTTGATTATCCCATGGGAAATGCCTAGATGAAGGCCATTGATGCAAAAGTTAAATTATTTCAGAAGTTAGAACAAAAATCAAATAATTCCCCAAGAGAAACTGAGTGCATGGCTGGCGGTTTTGGCATTCCAAAACTATCCAACTTTGATGATCTCTTGTCCTATCTTTGTGGCATGTTTTGATCATTAGTAACCCTATTGACATGCCTTTTCTTCACATGACATGGGGTGAATTTGATTTACTATTCTATGGTTGCATAAGATTGATGCAAAACAAGAAGAAAATACGAAAATAAAAAACTAAACTCATGAAGAAGAGAGCTAGAAGAAACTCAGCAAGCATGGTGTTCAAGTTACTATTCATGGCAATGATGAGAGTTTTTGGAAATGTAAACCTAAACTCAAGTTAGAGTGCTGACCATGGTTGAAAAATAAACCACAGAGGCGTGTGGGAGGGTTGCAAGAGAGAGAGCCATTTGCTTGATGGTAGTTTGCTCTATTTGCAATAGTGATAAGAATCCTAGGATTTTCTCCAAGTGTGAAATCAACTCTTGACCTCCTTTTTATCCTCCAAGACTCAACCAAGTTACTTAGCCCACCAAGGAAGCAACTCTCCATCATGCCACTTGTCATCCTACTATTGGACTCTTGGCACCTATTTTCTCAAAAATTTACATGGCTCTAGAATTCTCTAAAATTACTAACTAAACAAATGATGGAAGTCTTTTTGCCGAATCATGATCCAACAATTCTCTTTCTTAAAGGATCATAACTTCCACTTGACTAAGGTCACAAGTTGCTAGTGTCAATTTCTAAGTTGTTATGTGTGGGGTTACATCCTCCCCCTTTAAAAAAATATTTTGTCCTTGAAATTGCGGTATAAGTCAGTATATGAGAATAGTGCACACATATATGCATATATACTTACTAGAGAATCTACAATTCTGGACTAGATGAGGAATCGTCTATGGATGGTTCAATATTCTCATCTTCTAAAACTTCGCCTTTGGCAAAATACAAGAGGTCTTCCTCATATGGGTCGTAATACATATTGACCTATTCCACTAACTCCCTCCATTGTTGTGTTGCCTCATCCTCAATTTTTGGGGATCATACCTCTTGGCATCGACCTTGGTGAATAGTGGAATCGGATGATTCTGAGGTTTCTGGGAATCAATGGCTCTCGAGTTGCTTGTCATAGCTCGGCTGCACGACTAGATTTCGACTTATTGTGTAAAGTGTGGTTAGTTTGGTTGGGTGTTTTGGGCCTTAGACGTTCTTTTCTTGGCGTCTGAGCAAACGAGTTCAGGTTTCACTAGCCCAATTGATCGGATCTGAAGGTGGTTGATGTTCCTCATGCGGTAACGCCCTTCTTATTCTTATATTTCCCTACCCATCATGACTCAACACATGAGTCCTATGATATTCTAACTTTTCCCTTTGTTGCCGATATGAAGTAGCAAAATTGTCAAATTCTCTTCTCCTACGTTCCTCTCTTTGTCTCCTCAAGTGCCTAGGAGATAGGGCAAATCATTGTGCAACTTTCTTGGTTCGGGCCATATGAAGCTAAAAAAGAACGAAAGAACAGTGAATGATTTCAATGCTTTCCATTTCTTGGATACCATGATTACAGGAAATGATGTGAATGTCCTGAGATGCAATAAGATATGCTACAACCCAAACAAATAAGGGTAATTGGCTTTTATTTCATCCTCCTTTTTCCAAGTGGCTTCTTGGACTTCGTGGTTTTGCCATAGTACCTTTACCAATGAAATATTCTAGTTCCTAAGTTCCTTTTCCTTCCAATCTATGATTTGCACTGGAACTTCTTCATATGACAAATTGGGTTGCAACGAAATGTTTTTTGCACTAATGACTATGGGTGACTAGTTCCCAAAACTTTTCTTAAGGGAAGATATGTGGAATACATTGCGGATTCCTTGGAGTTCAGTGGGAATATCCAATTTGTATGCAACTACACCCACTCTTTCTATGGTTTCGCAAGGTCCCACATCTGGGGCTTAACTTGCCCTACTTTCTAAAGTGGATCACCCCTTTGTAGGTGATACTTTGAAATACACCAAGTCACCAACTTCAAATTCAATGCTCCTCCTATCTTGGCATAACTTTTCTGTCTGTCTTGAATTGCCATCATTCTTTCCTTTATTAATAGAATATGTTCCTTCATCTCTTGCAGAATCTCTTATACATACACCTTTCTTTCTCCTACCTCATCCCAGTATAGAGGAGATGTACACTTCCTACCATATAACGCTTCATATGATGTCATTTTAATGGTGGCCTAGAAGCTATTGTTATAAGCAAACTCTATTAGTGGCAGCTGCTTCTCCCAATCACTCTTTCCTTTGTAGAACACAAGATTTTAGCATATCTTCCAGGTTTTCAATAGTTCGCTCTGCTTATCCAGCCGTTTGAGAATGATAAGCACTACTAAACTTCAATTTCGTGCCCATTATGCTTTGAAGACCTTGCCAAAATCGAGAAGTTAAATGTGCATCTCTGTCTAACACGATCGTCTTGGGCACCCCATGCATGCGAACTATCTTAGCTACAAATAATCGGGTCAACTTCTCCATAGAGTCTGTGTTCTTAATAGGCAAAAAGTGAGTGCTTTTTTTAATCGATCAACAATGACCTAGATGGAATAAATTCCTGCTGATGTTCTTGGCAATCCCACCACAAAATCCATAGAAATATATTTCCATTTCCATTCTGGGATCGGTAGTGGTTGCAACTCTCCAACTGGTTTCTGATGTTCTACTTTTACAATTCTCCATATAGAACATTTATTTACAAACTCCTCCACATCCATTTTCATATCTTCCCACCAAAAATGTTGCTCAAAATCCCGGTACATCTTTGTACTTCCAAGATGAGCTGTGTATAGAGTCTGATGAGCTTCTTTCAAAATCATTTTCTTGACTTTAGGACCGGCTGGGATTACTTTCCTATCCTTGAAGTATAATAAACCATTCTCTCTAATCCTAAATTCTTTCAGCCCTTCATTCCTTTCCTCCTTTCGTCTGATATCTAACAATTAGTTATCTTCCATTTGATGCTCATTTACCTCTTCGTAGTCTAAGGGTATGATTTCTTGCACTACAATAAGAGTTGCGTCTTGTTGGAGGCTTCCAATTCGCAAGTTCCTCATGTTGTTCAAGAGAGACTTCATCTCTGGTTGATTCTAAAGAACTTTCTATTTGCATTGTACGACTTAACACTTCAGCCACAATGTTTGCTTTACCACGATCATATTTAATCTCACATTGGTAGTTACTAATCGTTTCTAACCATCTTCTTTGCCTCATATTCAGATTCTTTTGGCTAAACAAATACTTAAGGCTCTTATGGTCCATGAATATCTCTCAAGTCTCGCCATACAAATAATGCCTCCATATTTTCAAGGCGAAAATCACGTCTGCTAGTTCTAAGTCATGGTGGGATAATTTTGTTCATGGTTCTTTAATTGACAAGAAACATAGGCAACAACTCGTCCTTCTTGCATAAGTATACATCCAAGTCCTTAGACACATCGCTATAAACCACATAAGGCTTATGAGGTCCGAGCAATGCTCGTACTGGTGTAGAAGGCAACCTCTTCTTAAGCTCTAGAAAACTTTGCTCGCACTTCTCCGTCCAAACCTATGTGACATTCTCTTTTGTTAAAGCAATGAGTGGCCTTGAGAGTTTGGAAAATCTTTCCACAAACCTTCTATAATATCTAGCCAATCCTAGAAAACTCTAAATTTCATGCACATTAGTAAGGTGCTGCCAACTCATCACTGCTTCAATCTTACTAGGATCGATGCGACTCATACTCGAGATCCCATGCCCCAAAGATTTCACTTCATTGAGCCAAAATTCATATTTACTAAGCTTGGCATACAACCTATGCTCTTTTAAGCCCTTTAGCACCAAACTGAAATGTTCCTTATGTTCCTTGTGTTCCTCATCACTCTTTAAGTAGATCAGTATGTCATCAATGAATATGACTACAAACATATCCAGATATGGTCTAAATACTCTGTTTATCATATCCATGAATGTTGCAGGAGCATTAGTTAATCCGAAGGGTATCACTAAAAACTGATAGTGCCCATATTGTGTTCAAAAAGCAGCCTTAAGGATATGTTGTTCCCTGATCATGAGTTGATGGTACCTTGGTCTTAGATCTATTTTTGAGAATATCGATACTTCCTGCAACTGATCTAATAGGTCATCGATACGCAGTAACAGATACTTGTTCTTTATCATTGCCTTGTTCAATTCCCTCTAATCAATACACATCCTCATCGACCCATCTTTCTTTACAAACAATACTGGCTCTCCCCAAGGTGAAGAACTTATGAAGAATAAACCCTTTTTCCAAAAGTTCCTTGATTTGCACCTTCAGTTCTTTTAACTCGGATGGAGCCATACGATAAGGTGCTCTATGGATAGGAGTTGTGGTAGGTTCCAACTCTATAATGAACTTTGTTTCCCTATTAGGAGATGACCCTGGCAAATATTCGATGATTACTTCGAAAAAATTCTCAACCACAAGTATTCCCGAAATTTCCTTATTCCTACTGGACTCCTCAACTATCAAGGCCAAATAAACTACAACACCATCAGCAATGCAACTCTTAACTTGAAAGACTGAGATTAATGAGGGAACATCCTTTACAGTTCCTCCCACATAACAAATTCTACCAACATCAGTGAATTGAACACAATCTACTTCTTCCAACTACCTATCCTAGCTTTATGTTTGGATAACTAGTCCATTCTCAATATTAAATCAAATTCTAATAGGCAAAAGACGATAAGATCTGCTCTTATAGTTTTTGCTTCCAAACTTATAAGACAATCTCTAATCACCCTGGCACACCTAATCTAACTTCCAACCAGAATTGTTACTATTACAGTGCAAGGTAGTAATTCTATTGGCAGGTTACACATTAGTGCAAACGCCAGTGACACTAAGGACCGCATTGCTCTAGAATCAAATAATGTGCATGTCATATATCCAAATAACTTGATATTACCTAAAGCATAATAATTAACTACCATATCCTCAGTGGTGAATCCAAAAAGACTAAACGTTCATGAATAATGAAGGGTTCTTAGGGAAAATACCAGTAATAACTTATGTTTCCTTAACCTTTAATGTATCGACGTCAACATATCTTGGGGTTATAGCATACACTCAAGCTTGAGCAGTGGTCTCTGATTCAACTTATTATGAGAAACTCCTCCTCCTTGCACATTTTTAGGACAGTCACAAATCATATGACCTAGTTGGCCACATTTGAAGCATGTTCCTAGTCCCAATCTAGATTCTCCACCATGAGCCCTTCCACATATGTGACATGTAGCGGAAGGAGCGGTCATTACGTTCTTTCCTTAATTTTCTCCTGTCAATAACCTCCTTTTATTATACTTCCTCCAGTAGTGAAAGAACAAACCCTCTTTCTTTCCAGGCTAATCTAAGCCGCCACACCCCTTGGCTCAGCTTCGACTATAGAAGCTACGTGAACCAATTTTCGAAAATTTTCGATACAAATGCAAGCTACGTGACTACGAATTCAAGGTTTCAAACCTCCTTGGAATTTCTGGGCTTACATTTTCTCAGTGGCTATTAAGTGCAGAGAGAACCTTCCAAGCTCCATGAATCTTGCAGCATACAGCTCCACAGTGGGATTTCCTTGTACCAAAGTTGCGAACTTCTACGCTTTCTATTGTTTAGTCGTTTCTCGGAAGAAGCGATTGTCAAACTCTTCTTGGAATCTCTCTTGGGTTAAGGCAGCTATGTTACCTAGTGTCCTCATCAGTAAATGGCTTTTGGTATCCCAGCAGATACCAGCTTCTCCTTGTAGCAAGTGCTCAGCATACTACACATTTTGTTCCTCAGTATAGTCACTGATCTCAAATGTACTTTCGAGATCAAGTAGCCACTTATTGGCTCTTATAGGTCCTTCAGTACCCATAAAACTAGGGTATTTGCACACCAAAAATCTCATAGGAGCAGCCTCTAGTCTCCACGCCTTTCTGCTTGGTGTTGTTGTTGCTACTGATTTTGTCTGAGAATCAACTCTTATTATTGTCTCAGTCTTTCTGTCATTTGACGAATTGCGTCAGCTAAAGCATATTCCCCATCCAACGGGTGATCTTGCTTTCTATAGGTTTTAGAATCTTCAATGTTGCTTTCTCGTTTGTCGCATGCCATCTTACTTCAAACTTTCAATTCCTGAGATACACGCGTATCAGATCGAGTTCCAAATTCAAGATTCAAGCCTTTCTTTTTTTCAAGATTCAAGACTAATTAGACTAAAGATTCAAACATATATTCTGGCACAACATTCCTAAGGACGTGTTTTTTTCAGAGACGTAATTACTCTAATACCATCCTTGTGACNTTACTATTAACTCCATCTTTCAATCGGGAGCAAACTCGTTCTCAATCATTTGAAGCCAGGGGTGGAGTTCATTACCATCCTATTCGTCAAAGGTTGGTCCTGACACAACTTCTACCATTATGGGGAATGATAGTAAGACTACCACAGTGAGACTCCTTGAAATCTCAGTATATTAAACAACCAACTTGCACAAAGATAAAATATGCATGATTAATGATAAGCTATATTTGCCTTTCATCTAAATTCTCAAACACATTTTCCAAAAAGAGTTTTGAAGCATATTTTCTTATAGAGAATATTTTCTTAAAGACATATTTCTTGTTATTAGAGTCATTATCACATAACATATGCTATCATCATAATTTCCAATTTGCATTGTGAGTACCTCTCAGTAACCATAGTACAACTCATGTTGAAACTACATTATCTGCATACCTATTTTTCAATGCATTGATATTAAATATTTTATCATCATAACATATTATTATCATCATACATATGCACCCACCAGCATTAGATGTTACATATGACTTCGTTCTGGGATTCTTTAAAAGAGTCCATTCAAAGCCTGTTGGCGGCTTATTGTCAACCCAAGGGTTACCACACCATTTTTATTTACTCCAGAGTAGAAATAGGAGTTTTACAAGGATATTACCCCATCCTGGCATTGGGTCATGATAAAATATTTTCATGCTATGATTCATGCCAAAATATTTCATGACACGTATTCATTTCATGACATGTAGTGTACTTCACGTTAAAAAGCATATTTTCATGCACCATGCTAAAAACAATATTCTTTCATGTTTTGTGTCAAAGTATCATAACACATGCCAGGTATACAAGTAGCCAAATACTCAATGATGTATCATATGAAAATTCATTATCAAAATGACATTGCTAATATGGATGTCGTGTTTATACAAGAATCGTAGATAAATTATCAAAGAGTAAGTTAGAAGTTAACTTACAAACTTTCTTAATTCTAAACATCGTTGTTGCTGAAATAAAATACATACTAGAGTCAGAAAGTATGAAATTTCCATAATCTAGTAAACAAAAATCAATATTTGCACAAATGCCCTCTAGTTTACCAAAATTTGACTGTTTGTATTTTGGCCCCAAATTCCATCAAATTGCACAAACTTCATGTAATCCATAATCTTATTCCATATTTGACCTTAGAATTTATAGAATCAAACATCCACTATGCTATGGCTTTATTTACTATTTGTGATTTTAAACCTAAAACCCCTATGAACTCTTTATAACAAATAATTGATCTGAACTTATTAACATGTTAGTAACTCATTTCTAAGCCATATGGAATCATATCAACATCCATGTGATGAACAAAATCAAACCATCATGAATTTATCAAAAATGAGTACTTAGCATGATGTGTCAAGCTTCTCTTTAACATATAACCCTTATAGTTCTAAAGGATCATGGATTCTAACTCTAGATATGGTGATAGGTTTCTAGATTCTTATAACACATGCTTATAGAGATTTATTCATGATATCGCAAGTTAACCTCCAAACAAATCAAAACCGAAACATGCTATGATCCACCTAAGATATAGATTTATAAACCTATCATGACATGTTATTTTCCTCAAATATAAACCTTTAATCAATCAAACAAGACAATATCTAAACTTATAATAGCATATCAATACATGCCAAGGCTAGAGTTTCACCCCAAAACAATTTATACAAACAAGACTCCAAATTTGAACTGAAATGTACTTCTCAGGTTTAACCTCATATAAGTCAATCAAATCCTCATTCTCATACCATAAATTAAAGTCTAACATGTTAATCTATCACTCAACAAGAATATAAGGTAGAGTTACTCATCAAACTGTAGCCTTTCGGACACTCAAGGATTAATTCCCTTCAAGGTATTTACTCAAGCCTCTCAGTTTCACTCCTCTCTCACACTAAGGATAGTTTGCTCTCAAGAAGACTCAGGAAATGCTTGAGGAAGGTGTGGGAGGAAGTGAGGGGAGAAGAGTGGAATTTAGAGGGTTCAATTGAAGGAGGTGGAGGTGTAAATGGAAGGAGGGCTACACGGTTTGTTACAGTGAGGTAGTGTGATTGTTGAAGCATTCGATGGAGTCCATGCTTGAGTTTTCAGCTTGTAATAGTTGAAAAAATCACTTGATTATCCCAAGGAAAATGACTAGATCTAGGCCATTAGTATAGAATTTAAATTATTTCAGAAGTTAAAACAAAAATCAAATAACTCCCCAAGAGAAATCGAGTTCATGGCTAGAGATGGCTTTCCGAAACTGTCCAGCTTTGACCATCTCTTGTCCTATCTTTATTGCATGTTTTGATCATTAGTAACCACTTTTCGAGTAGATTTTGCAGGTGAGTATTGAGGCATGAATGGTTTACATTTGGTTTAGCTTGACCAGAAAATAAAGAGAAGGTTGAATAGAGATAGGTTCAGCTGAAATGAGCACATGGTTTACCACCAAAGTGTCCATCAATTTTGATTATTGCTTGGGCAAGATCTTAACGTGTCATGAGTGTGATTTTATGACATGATTCCAGAGCTAGAGATGCTGCTAATGGCGTGTGAAGCAGGATGACTTTGCTGCAAAAAATATTTGAAAACCATTGGAGGGTTCGATTAGCATGCTTCACTTCCTAAGTGGAATTGTTTCCTACTTGGAGTGATTATGGAAGCTGTTCTTGGCTCTACATTAGGTCTGGGTTTTTCACAGTTAGGTGACATGATAAGGGCCGAATCATTTTTAGAAAACCTCTTGAGAAAATTTTTGAAAGGTGAAGGTTTCGTTGGCTTGCTCTTGGAATGCATCGACTGCACTTAATGTACCAGTTGGTGAGTTTCAATGGCATTGACATGCCTTTTCTTCACATGAAATGGGCTGAATTTGATTTACTATTCTAGGGTTGCATAAGATTGATGCAAAACAAGAGGAAAAGACAAAAATTACAAAACAAAAATCATGAAGAAGAGAGCTAGAAGAATCTCAGCAAGCATGGTGTTCAAGTTACTATTCATGGCAATGACGAGGGGTTTTGGAAATGTAAACCTAAACTCAAGTGAGAGGGCTGATCATGGTTGAAAAATAAACTCTAGGGGCGTGTGGGAGGATTGCAAGAGAAAGAAAACCATTTGCTTGATTGTAGTTTGCCCTATTTGCAATAGTGATGTGAATCCTAGGATTTACTTCAAGTGTGAAATCTCATTGGCCCACATTTTTAATGATTTAAACCTTAAAGTGGGCCTTAAAATGGGCCTTTCTATGGGCATCATGACCAGTTTTCAAGGTAGGCCTATCTTTGGGCCTCTAAAGTTACTAAGTTGACCCATAGCTCTCTTTGTCCTTGTTCCTTATCAAACTTGGGCCCTAAACTTAACCAACTCTAGGGCCTCCTTTTTATCCTCCAAGACTTAATAAAGTTACTTAGTCCACCAAGGTTGTAACACTCCGGTTTTTACGTGCTTTTTATTGAAGGTTTTTTTTAATTTAATATTTGTTTTTGAACCATTTAATTTAATTTAAACGTCTTTACGAGAGATTAGTTTAATGTGCTTTTATGATTTTAATTGGTGTTCTACAATTTAATTGCCTTTTAGTTTAAAGTATGTTTATTACTGGTGTTTAATATTTTATTTTAA
>QEOT01121925.1:0-19297 GCA_003123785.1 Pterocarya stenoptera | reverse complement strand
ATATATAGTAAAAGGCCAATAAAGGCAACATAGCTAAGTATTGTTTTATATGAAATGCAGGATCACATACAATAGGCCAAGCAAGACGTGTGACCTTCCGGCGTAGGATTCACAACAATGCAAGTGATATTGATGCTGGTTTTGCTAGCACTAGAAAACGCAGGTGTTCATGACTTGCTTTAGGTGGCGACGACGAGAAGATAGCACCGCTTGATTTGGTGACACCCAATTCTTTTGATAATAGTTACTTCAAAAATCTCATTCAGAAGAAGGGTCTTCTCGAATCTGATCAGAAATTATTTAGTGGAAGATTCACATACAGCATTGTTACAGAGTATAGCAAGAGCCCTTCAACTTTCAAAGATGATTTTGCTGCTGCTATGGTTAAAATGGGAGATATACAGGATCTCAAGGACAGATACGAAAACTTTGCAGTGCTGTCAACTAAGTGTTCAGCAAACCTATTAATTTTTTTCATTCTTTTCTTAAGTTTGTTGTTTTTGTAATTTATGTGACATCATTTCAAAGTGAAACAAGTGTGCGTAGATGAGTCATTTTTTACGTTTTCAAATTAAAAGTGCGCGCAAAGTCTCTTATATATGTTTCAAATTAATGGAAAGAAGAAATGGTTTTATATTGATATCTAGATCTGTAACTAATGAATAATGCTAGATAATAGATAGAAGTCTGGATAATGCAAGCCTGGAGCTCTTTGAAAAAGAGATTAGGCCCATCAAATAAAAGTGACTTATCTTTGATTGGTCTCACTTTTTTTTTAAAGGGCTTATTTTGGACTTGCACGCTTGGTCATGATATAGTAGAGAAGTTGGTCTCTTGATACTTGATTACATTTACTAAAAAATGTTGGGCACTTCAAAATTCACGAGAAGATATCATATCAAAATTATTACTTCCACTACAACAAACTTACTATTTAGGAATGAAAATTTTTGTCTCAGAAAATCTCAATTTCTTCTCTAAAAATGTTTTGGGATGAAATTTTTTTGTCGCTAATTCGTCTAAAAAAATATGTCACAAAAGGCTTTTTGGGAGTACTCTCAAAAAATATTTTTTAAGACAGAAAATTTTCATTTATGTTCTAAAGTATTCGAACAGAATTTTTTTTGTTCATAAATGACAATTTGACGAAAACTACACATACATATATAGAAGGCTAAAGCATATCGCAAATAATTGGATCATATCATGATGTTGGCATGCGAAAGAGTAGAAAAGTTGTAACGACCCAATCCTAAGATTAGGATAAGTTTTATGTATTTTTTTCATATAAACTATAAATATTCTATTATTATTATTATTATTATTATATCAGATTTTGCAGTTATTAGTTTTAATAATAGTTATTATTAGTATTATTATTTTTATCATTTTTTTATATTGTTCATTTTAATAAGATTATTATCATTTTATTTTTAGTATTAAGACCCACTTTTGTTACAGCCAATAAAATTTTGTTTGAATTTAAATTTTATTCTCTATATCCACTCTTAAGCCAAATCTTTATCTCCTAATTGATAAATTTCTTAAGAAAACCAACTCAGTTTATGATCGGTTTCTCAAGCCTTGCACGTCTCTCTCCGTTAGTCACACATGCACGTCACTACGTTTATATTTACACTTCATGCAAAGCCCCTTGCACATACTGCCTTCCATTTGTTTTCTCTAGGGTTTTCCTCCATGCCTCTAAATATATATATATATATATATACACACGGTTAGATCTCATATATGAAGAGAACCTCACGCCGCAGACCTTCCTAGCCCACACTCAGCCTCCCTCCACCATGAACCTCCACTCAGTCGTCCCCTCCACGAAAGGTCGAGAGCCACTCCACCGTAGTCGCTTCAACCTCTTCCTCTCGCACGGACGCAACCACGCAAAACCATGGCACCAGTGTAGCTTCTCCACATTGCAGCAACTCCACGCTGCCTAGATCACGCCGACGCCACCTTGCTGGAATCCAACACAATGTACGTCCAAACACTGGCCAGTTGCATCGCAGCCTTGCCACCCGAAGCCAAGCTCCATGCACGGCAGCCCCTATTTTTCACACGGAAAAACAGAGCACCCGCTCTTCCCTTCACAAGCTGCCCAGCCGTGAACCACCCCGTGCAGAGCACCACGTAAGCTAACGGCCAGCCACATCTCTTCCACCTTGTGCCGACTTGTATGCCGAGAACCATCATTGCCGAAAACCCAGCTCAACAACGTTGCGGCCTCTTGCACCCGTAGATGAGCAACTCGACACAACCAGTCTAAGTGATTTTGCCAGCCACCTTAAGGACGTCGGACCACCACCCACGGCGCCAGAATCGGTTGACCGTCCCAGCCTCGTTGAGCCCACTACCTCCCGGTGAGCACAAGACCGCCAGCCACCCAGCCCAGCCATGTGCTCTTCCTCCCTCTCAGCAGGCTCTATCGTCAGCTCTCTCTCCCTCTTTCGGTGTCGCACCACCACAGGGACTCCCCAGTTGCACCGCCGTGACCCCCCATTAGTCTCCTGAATCGCCGCACATCAACTCTTCCACAGTGAGCCCCTGCTTCGCACGTCTCTTTCCCTCTCTCCCCGAGCCTTTGTTTCTCTTTATAGTATTAAGTTGCTCTTAGGTTTTAGTTTTAGTAAATGCATATATTGATGAGATTACATATATGTCCTTTCTAAACCAGTATCTTGAACTTGAAGGAGTATTTTATGTATAATTATATTTATAAACCTACATTTTAGTCTATGTTAATTATGGATATTATTACATCATTTTATTTGAGGTTGTGTTGGGCTTAATATTTTAAATGTGAGCTTTTACTTAAATATATATATATATATATTAGTTAAAGACTCTTTTATTATAAAGAAGTGTTTAGAGAATTTGAAATATATGTTCAGTCTAATATTGAGCCTAATATTTTAGTTAATATTACTTCGCCTATTTAATAGAATTTTTATGCTCTATTTTAAAATAGAAAACAATTAAGGATTTTAAACTATATTATTTAGTAGTAATTTTATAATTAAATTTCAATAGTAAATAGCAAGTGTTTAATCGTTTATTTTAAATATTTTAAATCTATGGTATGAAATGAACCTCTAGTATTTTTATAATAGATTTTGATATATTTATGCTATTGAAGTTGTAAATTTTTAAAATAAAGAAATATGTTAAGAGTATTTAAATAATATTGATAATTATTATATTTCTTATAAGATTATATAATCATGTTAAGAAAGTAAATCTATTTTAAGAATTTAGATTTTTATGACTTATTTATAATAGTCTAAGTATTCTACTAAATTATAATATGTTATTAGTATTTTAAGTAATTTAAAATATCATGATTTATTGATTATGGTGTTAAACAGAAAATTATTTGACTATTTTCTAGATTATGAATTTAATCAAGTAGGTTATTAGTACATGTTCCTAGACAAATTTAGTGATATTTAATATTGTGTATAGGTGACGAGTACGACTTGAGATTCAAGAGGAAGCGCAGCAAGGTAAGTAATTTGATCACAAATTAGGATTATCACAGTTCAACTTATATATCAATATTATGCAAGCCAGTTTATTGTCAGCCATTATTTATGTACCACTTATGTCATACGCAAATATGTCATCCAGCGTAGCGTATGATAATATCATTCCGCATCATGTTCGAATTCAGAAATTATAATTATGTATGTATTATGTCATGCATCTCATGGTCATAAGACACGTAAACTATCTTAAGTTCAAGTGCAAGATAAAATCAGTTCAGTTAATCAGATGGCCATTCAGATGCATGGTACCAATGCAGTTCAGTTTCAGGGTGGATGTTCAAGCCACGGACTTAAGCGTGGTCCACCATAGTATGCTAGAATACTATCAGCGGCTCCCCTCGTGGCCACGGGACGTGGGGCTGGTGCACAACCTCACACACAGGGTTAAGTGTGTTGGCCAGTCAGTTCAGTCAGTTAAATCATAACAGTCAGTTAAGTCAGATCAGTCAGTTAATTCAGATGAATCAGTCATGCATAGCATAAACATCAGTATGAGCAGTCATGAATTTTAAGCTCTCAGCATGAAAAACTTTTATAAAAGCCTTATGTTTAGTATGTTAACGTTGTGATAGATTTCTTACTGAGTATTTGACTCATTTTAGTTTGTTTTCATGTTTTTTAACCACCCAGATGAGGATGATGATTACGAGCAGGCAGACCAGGACTAGAATGAGTAGTTGACTTAGTTCAGACCTCTTAGAATGAAAAATTGATTTTTATGACATAACTTTTATTCAGTTTATTCATTTAAGTTATTGAAGGCATTGTTATTAGACAAAGTTTTATGAAATAGATCCTAAATTGTTTTTATTTAATATGAGATCTCTTGCCGAGTTTATTTTATGAAAAACACGTGACACTCCTGGCCTACGGGAATGGGGTGTTACAAAAGTACTGCACCGAATCATAATTGTCAACCAAGGAAAATGACAAAGTGGGAACAGAAGCAAATGAAATTCATATACAAAATTGATATGAACTTTTCATGAGCCATGGAGTGTTCATTTGAATAAGCGGGAGTCATATATTAATTTCAAAATTATCGGATTATTCTATTTTAATTATCAAATTGTGGATAAAGTGGTAATCATCTTGATAACTACTTACTAAAGTGTCTCCTAACAAAGAAGATGAGCTATTTTTGTACGTCTCTTTTCTCTCTAGGTATTTTGTCGTTTTGCTAGGGTTGGTCTAATTTTGGCCGCCGCCTTGGCAGCGATGGCAGCTTCTGGGCCTTTGTCTGTCAAGGTGGGGACCCTTGCTGATATTGTTTCGTCACATCCAATACCTATGCCAGAGGTAGTGGTTCCCATATGCGTGAAGCAAAACTGATTGAGGGGGATCTATGTTTCGTTTTCAACAAAGAAGAGATCACACAAACGGCGGCCTGGTTTCAGTTCTTAGTAGTGTTAACATTTCAGAGACATCGTCCTTCCTTGAATATCATTCGCGGGTACATTAAAAATGATTGGGGAGTATCCTCAATGCCAGTTGTTGGTGCCATGCGGAGGGCGTCCCACATAAAATTTTCCATTAGAATCCCTCGTTCAATGAATATGAAGAATCGACGTTAGCACCAGTGTGGATATTTTTACCAGGGTTACAACCTCATTTTTTCCATGAGTCTACGTTCAAGATTTTTGCAGGGCCTTATAGTAGATATCTAAAAAGAGATAATGCAACAGCTTACATTTCAAGGCTAGAGGGTGCAAGAATGTGTGTGGAGATGGGTATTTCTAAAGATCATAGGAACTACTTTTGGATTGGTTCTCCTAATAAAACGAGAAGCCATTTCCAAGACGTGATCTTTGAAACCCTACCGACATATTGTTCAATGTGCCGCCAACAAGGTCATTCGAATAGTACGTGTAGAAGGGAAAAGTTACTTATAGGAAATCAGAAAAGGGGTATGCCTCAGGCTAGAGAGGAATTGAAAAGATCCGAGAGACAAAAAATGGTGTGGAAATCAGTGCATAAAACGAACCAGGTGCAAGATAAAAAAAAATGGAGGAAAAGGAAACTGAGCAATCGATGTTGTACGTGAGGCAGGATAGGGTGATGGTGCTGTCCTTAACAGCGGATGGTCAAAATTTAAAATAGCCAGATGGTAAAACACGGTTATGTATTGAAGGAGGTGATATGGATATGAATGTGGAAGTGATTCCGAGTTTGATAAACATTTCTGATTCCCCAAGGAATACACAAGGGGTTGATAATATCCAAGAAGAAGCATCGTTAGTTTTGGAAGAAATTGAAAATTCTGAATTAGAAAGAATATCTGATCTGGTGGTAGATGGTGATTCGGGTTCAACCCCTATATAAGAAGTGCAATTACAGTATGGCAATATTCAGGTAGTGGGGGAGGACATAGCCAAAGAGTCATCAGAGTTGTGCTGAATAAAAGAGGGAATGGCCAATGTGGAAACATATGTAGGTTGTGGTAATATGCAGGTTGTGGTAACAGAAGCAGAATTACCCTTTATTACTAATGTGGAAATGGATGTGCTTTCGGTGATGGAGCATAGTTTATGTCAGGAAGGAAATGACATAGAAGGATTTGAAAATACAGAAAATGTAGTAGTGGAGACAGATCAAGAAACTGAGATGCTGATTGTTAAGTTGAAGAAGAAGAAAAAAGTTACAATTGCACCCCCGAGTATGATTACTGGTCTTCCAAATAAGTTTGATATGTTAGACAACATTTTAGTTTGGAATGTTCGGGGGCTGGGTAGTTCTTTTTTACAATTACAGAAGAATCTAATTGAGACGCAACCAGATGTGTTGGCTATTTTGGAATCGTTCGCAACTGAATGTTGTATTAATAAATGGGCAAGGAAGTTGAAGTTTGCTAGTTTCATGACCAACTATCATCAAGAAGGCAAGATATGGGTTTTTTGGCAGAAGGATGTTTCTATGCAAATGGTGTCCAGTACTAAGCAATATATTTCTAGTCTTTATAAAAAAAGGTGAGGTTGAGATATTACTATCATCTATATACACGAATTGTTTTCAATCCGGGAGAGTACACCTTTGGTGAGAGTTGGAGACAGTTCAAAGACAGGATATTCAGTGGGTGGTTGGGGGTGATTTTAATGTCATTCGGTACAATCATGAGAAAGTTGGTCATCTCTTAAAACCTCAGGGCGTCAAAGATGATTTTAACAACTAGATAATGAATTGTGGGCTCATGGAGATTCAAGAAGAAGGCTAAAAATATTCATGGTGTAATGGGCAAAAAGGGCGTGGCCGCATATGGGCTAAGTTAGATTGGGTAGTTATTAATCAAGAATTCACATGGAGATTCCCGGCTGCGAAAGCAATTACGTTGACCAGAAGCACTTCGGATCACTGTCCGCTGCACCTAAACATTTCAACTGTTAGACAGTTTTATGGTCCAAGGCCCTTTTTCTTCCAACGCATGTGGACTACACATGCTCAATTTAGAGATGTGGTTGCCAAGAGTTGGGAGGAAGCTACAAAATTTGATGGGCTCTTGAATTTGGTTGCTAAGTTGAAGTGACTGAAACATACTTTAAAGGAGTGGAATCGCAAGTCCTTTGGTAATATCTTCTCTAATATTTCACGTTGGGAAGATTGGATTATTCAATTGGAAGGTAAGATGCTTGAGTCGGGTGAGGTAGAGGATGATAAATTGTTACAGGAAGCTAGGAAGGGGCTGCATGATTGGCTTCATAGAGAAAAGATTTTCATGGCTCAAAAGGCTAAAGCGAAGTGGATAAAAGAAGGAGATGCAAATACCAAATTCTTTCATTGTATGTTAAGGAATCATAGACGGAAGGCATGGATTGGGCATATGGAGATGCAAGATGGTCATGTGCTTTAGACCTCGGTTGTCGTGCATGATGGTGCAGTGGATTTCTTTCAGAAGGTCTTGAAGTTTGAGGGTCATAAAAGTGCACAAAAAGAAATATGTAAGCTGGTTCAGTAGGTTGTTTTGGAGGAGGATAATTTTGATCTTGTCAAGACACCTTCCATGGAGGAAACGCTAGCAGCTATGAAGTCCATTCTGGAGGATTGTAGTTCGGGGCCTAATGGTTTTTTTTTTATCTCCTGCTAGGACATTGTTGGGAAGGATGTGCTTAAAGCGGCCACGGAATTTATTTCGGGCATTCCATTTGGTCCGTATTATACTTCCACTTTCTTTGTCCTTATTCCTAAAACAAACCGGCCAGATAGCTTTTCTAAATTCCATTCGATTAGCTTATGTTTGGTAATTTATAAGTGCTTCTCAAAACTTTTTGTTGGAAGAATTCGGCCTTTATTATGTAGCATTATTTCAGAAGAGCAAGGCGCTTTTGTTAAGGGGTGTAGTATTTTTTAGAATGCTTTGTTGGCTCAGGAATTATTGCGTAGCCTAAATAGAAAGACTAGGGAAGGAAATATTATGCTGAAACTGGATATGATGAAGGCATATGATAGGTTGGAGTGGCCTTAAATGCTTATGGTTTTTTTGATAAGTTTATTGCTCTTCTAAAAACTTGTGTGCAGAATTGTAGTTTCTCTGTGATGCTTAATGGAGCATATCGAGGTTATTTTCAATCTTCTAGAGGGATTTGGCAGGGGGACCCTCTCTCACCATACTTGTTCATTCTAGAAGAGGAAGTGTTCACAAGGATGGTCAAGCAGGCAATGGACCATCAGAAAATCAAACCTCTTTCAATTCCTAGAGTGAGTATGCAGGTATCCCATTTACTTTATGATGATGATGTTGTGTTTTTTTTAAATGGGGATAAAAAATTGGTGAAAGGGCTCATGGAAGTTATTGATACTTATTCTAAGTGGTCGGGACAAAAGGTGAACACGGATAAATCTGCTATTTATTTTTCCAATTGTATTTCATATGTGAGGAAAAAAAGGCTACAAAGGATTACTGGATATGGTCTTGGAAATTTTCCTTGCACATATCTAGGCATTCCTATAGCCTCTTATGTGATTGGAGTGCGTTGTTTTTAGGATATGTTAAATAAAGTCCGACGGATTCTTCTATCGGCTGGGGGACGCATTGCCATGCTTCTACATGTGCTCTCTAGCTTACCTATTCATCTTACGTCAGTTATGGATGTTCCGAAGATGGTCATTAGGAAGCTTAATTCTATTTTCACTGGTTTTCTTTGGGGAGGTAGGGAAGAGCACCTTAAAAAGCATTAGGTGTCTTGGCAAAAAGTTGCTAAACTGATTCAAGAGGGAGGGTTAGGCTTTCACGATTTTTGGGAGGTTTAGAAGGTTATCCGATTGTAACTAGCTTGGAATGTTTCATATGGTAATTCCTTATGGGCGAAATTTATGAGGGAAAAATATTGTAAAAAACATCATCCTTTTCAAGTAGTGGTTCAATGGAAGGCCTTCCCTTTATGGAAGTCAACCTCATCCTATTTTTGGGTTGTCAAAGAGCAAACAGGTTGGCAGATTAATGAAGAACAAATCCCTTTCTAGTGGGAAAACTGGTCTGGTCTTGGCATTCTAGGCAAACAGACATGAACTATACCCCAGCCTAAATTTTTGTTGCGGTATATGATTATTGGAGCAAAGTGGAATGAAGACATGCTTACGGAGATGATAGGAAGAGATAAGGCTCGGCACATTTGCTTGAAGGTAAAGTTGGGTAAGCCAGAGATGGAAGACAAGGTGTATTGGAAGCCTTTGAAGGAAGGTAATATCACTGTGAAATCCGGTTGGGGGTGTGCCGATCCAAGTATGAGGAAGTCATGTGGACAAAGTCTGTTTGGGATCCTGTCATTCCTCTCAGAATTTCTTTCGTATGCTGGAAAGGGTTACAAGGGGCTTTGAGCGTCGACACCAATGTCCAATGCATGGGCATTTCCTTATGCTCCGCATGTGTTTGCTGTGAGCAGCCAAATATAGAAACAATGGACCATGTACTGGGCGAGGGGGAGTTTGTGCTGAAGCTGTGGAGAAAGGCATCAGTTATGGTTGAGGTTGAATACGAACAGCAACAAAGTTGTAGAGAGCGGTTGTGGACTTGGGTTTCTAAAGGTAAATGGTCTTCCCAACTGGAACATCTAAGGGATATCACGCCGGTTTTCATTGTATAGATTCTTTGGATTCGTCTATGAAGGCTATGCATGGAGAATAGTAATATGTCGGTTCAAGCTTGTTGCTATCCGAGCTGTTTATATAACTGTGTTGTGTTATGTCATGTTGTATGAACTTGAATTTGGGTCTAATGTGCTGGTTATAACATGTGGGTGGGTGCGTATCACAAACCCAAGCCAAGATGGGGCATTATCTAGGTGGAGCTTCTAATAGTCCGCTAGAAATTCATTGGTGGAATTTCTATTAACTCTAGGAACCTCGTGAAAACCCTATAAATTTTCATGAATCGACCAATCGCGCAAGTTTCAGTCTATCAACAGAGTCAGTGTTATCACTCACTATGGTGCTAGAAATATGAGTAGAATTATTTGAGATAGTTAGAAGTGTCAGAATGTGTTGTAGTTTACGTCATTAGACTCAGTTGATTATTTAGGATTTTATGGCGTATTAACCCATTTTCATAATTTCGGACGAAACACCTGTTTGAAACTGTGATTTTATTTTTAGGGGTACTTCGAGGTTGAATTTTTGTAAACGATTTTCACTATAGGTTAATATGAATATTTAGGATTTTTCAGTACTAAGTTTATTATATATTTTTTTAGAGTGAATAATAACCTCAATAAGCGCACCAAGTGTAGTGTTTTCAAAATCAGTGTGGAATTTTCAAATTAGGTTAGAGAAGTTTTATTTGGACACATGGCAAGATCTTAGCCACACATAGTGAATAGTATTAGACACTTGGCTCATAGAGGAACAATGAGTTGGATTATGAAGGAATCAAAATGTGAGATCATGCCACTTAAGCGAAACCCTATTATTTTTCATCTGATCAACCAATTTTGTGCCAGATCAAAGAGGGTTTCAACCCTAGTGAAACCCTGAATGGTTGGAATCTAATTGAAACCCCAAAAGCTTGGTTGAAACCAAAACCCTAAACGGTTTCCCCAAACCCTAAAGTTGGCCTCCAAACCCTTTTTAATCTGATTTCTAGTATTGTATTTAATCACTTGATCAAATCACTTCTACATGTTATTAATTTCTCAAATTCTTGTTATGACATCATTATCCAACCTTTTAAACCTTGAAAATTTGATTGGGCCAAGAAAAATTAGTTTTGGGCTTGATAGCATCTCAAACCCTAACCAAACCCCATTTAAACCCTAAATTGAAGCCCACTTGGTTGAGGCCCACCATGACCCCCGAATTTGGCCACCTTGGCAAAACTTCTTAAAGAAGTTTTCTCCCCCCCACATGGCAGACCATCCACTGCCCTTGGCTGCCCCAAATAGTTCCTTGATGTGAGGGAAAGAGCCACCTCATCAGACCCATTCTAGAAGGCAGCAGCAGCAGCCCACTCCCCTTTCACTTTATGTCACATAGCCACCTTTAATCAAGGTTCATTCAAGCCCATACCTCACCCTTCAGAAGTCTAGAGGCGTGCAAGGCACACTTTCTTTCACTTCATCACTTTTCACCTCGTTCTTAGAGAGAAACTCAAAAACACTCTCTCGGACAGATTTCTGGGCCGTTTTACGTGACTCTTGTTTACCCTTTCTAAGTATTTTCGCATGATAAATCCTTCATAAAATTTGTTCTTCTTTGAGTCTAATCTCCGTGGATATATTATTTGTCTCGTTACATGCTCATTTGATCGGTCAAAAGTATTTTTAACCATGGAAAGGTCATTCTGGGCGTGAAACTGGAGAGTATGATATGTTTTGGAGTTTTTGACCAAGCTAATGGACATATCTTGGTCCGAAAAGTTTATGGAGTGTTGTTAGCATGCGTTTATGAATGTGAATTGAGGTTTTATTGCATGAATAAAGCTTTTGATGATAGATTTCCTTAGATCTAGAAACTTAAAAACTGGAAGTGGAAAAACCGTTTCTGCTTTGGGAAAGTTTGAATATTTCGTAGTTTAATCTTACTCCAAAGGCTTTGATATTTTTATGTGATGATTCTAAGTCTCTTATTTGCATGTTAGGATGTTATTTTGAAAATATTTAGTATTAGTTCCAAAGATATGATTTTTCTATGCAAGAGGATTTTTGGTTAGGCCTAAGATTTGATGTTGTTGAGTTAGATCCATGTTTTATTGAGTTTTAGCTATGTGATTTTAAGTTTTATGGTTGGATCTTCTTTAGGACACATTTTTAAACCATGTAATGTTTTAGTTTGAAGATCACATGTCTTTAAGCCATGAATCAAGAGATTTATCAAAGCTAGTTTAGAGAAAAGTTTCTGTTTCTGGACTGAGTGTAAAACCAAAAATTTCAAGTGTTGTTTTGTGATTTTTGATGACTTTTGTTTGATGATTTAAAGTATGGTTTATCTTAGGATGATGTTGTGAATATGTTAGAAGTAAGATTTGATTTTTTTGAAACTTTTGGAGATGTTTTTATTAAGGTTAAAATTTGTAATTTAAGGGTTTACTTTTATTAAAAAGTTTGAATCTTTTTACAAAAGGTTTGGTGTTGATGATTAGCTTCTTCTTAATGGATATTTTAAGTGGGTTTTAAACTTAGGATGAAAAGATATTTGTTGCAAAAATTTGATTTGATCATGAGTTTTTCAAATTTGAAGGAATTGCAACAAATCAAGGGTAATATAGCCTATGTAAGTTTCGGACCTATAGAGTTTTAATAGTTGTGTTTGGTTTTAATTCTTTCTGAGTTGATATTTGAGTTTAGGACAAAATTTACATGAGGAATGTAAATTTTGGTAATTTTTAGACTTAGGATGTGAAATCCTTAACTTAATGGTAAAATGGTCATTTTTTCACATGTAGAGAGTAAAATGGTAATTTTACTCTAAGTTGTCTCTTTTCACATTTCTAATTGTTAGTAATTAAATTTTTAACTTTTAGAATACCCTCTTACGATCGAGATAAGTTAGCTATTAACTTACTATTAGTTTACTATGTATGTGTGATGGGTAAGGAAACTACATTTTATGTTTTTATGTTGTTATATATGTCATGCCATGCCATGTCATTATATGTTTATCTCTTAGACGAATTATTCTGTCATGAAATACTTATCTCTTACATAATATGTCTTGTCATATGTTACTATCTATTGCAAGTATGTCATGTTATGTATGCCATCTGTTACATGTGTGTCATGCCACGTAATATTTACTGTCATATGTTATGCCATGTTATGAATATTGTCTGTTATATGTTATGCCCTGTTACAAAATATTATCTGTTACACTTATGCCATATTATGAAATGTTGTCTATTATACTCATGTCTCAAAGTATGTCATGTCAGTCATCTTACGTTCATGTCACGTTATGCTACGTCAGGACTTCTATCTTTTCGTATTCATGTTATTCTGTCTCATCAGTCTTGTTAAGTTATTTATGTCAATTACGATCCTAAGTGCTAGGATGGGGTAATATCCTAGTGAAACTCCTTTGTTCATGCTGGAGTGTTTAAATAGGTGTGAAATTTTATGGGTTGACAAAATACGGTCAACAAGTTGCGAATAGGGCCTAATTAGCTGGTCACTGAAGCGCGCCAGGCACTAACGCCGATGGAGCCATACTTTATTTTACTTGTACTCACAGCAAGTGTGACACAAACAATTCATGGGGCCACAACAACTGTGGAGCGTACACTACGTGAGACACAGCAATTGTGACACAAAACAATACGTGAGGCCACAACAACTGTGGAGTACGTATTAATGCACTCACAGCTGGTATAGATACCTGTGTTGTGATGCAATAATCAGCAGGGACACACTGCTCAAGGGGCCCCGTGTAGCACCCCGTATGATCAGTTAAATGATTAAGTCTATTGAATAAGATTCAAAGTTCATGTATTTCACGTTCAAGACATGTTTCACGTTATGTTATGTTCAAGTTTACGTTCATGTCAAGTTTCAAGTTTATGTCACGTTCCTGCTATGTTTCAAGTCCATGTTATGTTTCAAGTTCACGTTCATGTCAGGTTATGTTCACGTTCATGCCATGTTTCAAATTCACGTTTATGTTATGATATGCTCAGGCTCATGTTATTTTCAAGTTCATGTTCAAATTATGTATGTTCACGTTCATGCTATGTTTCAAGTCCATGTTATGTTTCAGGTTCACATTCATGCTATGTTGCTAGTCCATGTTGTGTTTTAAGTTTACGTACATGTTATGTCATGTCAAGCTAAGTTTCAATTTCAGTGCAAGTTATGTCTACTCATGCCATGTTCTGTCAAGTCACGTTATGCTTATTATTTCATGTCATGTTATGTTAAGTTATGCTATTTTATTATTGATTTTGATTATACATTCATGATTTTATTGCCATGCACGCATCATTAACCTGTGTGGAAGTTTCCTGTTAACTTGCTAGGATTTGTACTTAAATCTCACCATGGTAGTCCCAACTATCATTCCTCCCTAATGGTAGTCGATGTGTTAGGATCAGAGCATGGAGCAGAGATTGGCAGACTGGAGGAGGTTGACTAGACGCGCGGAGTTTGTAGCCTCTATAGTTAGGTCTTTGGATAGTATTCTGGCATCGTTAGTCAAGTTACACGAGTTACTCAACGAACTTGCCTGATAGTGTATCTTGGCAATGTAATTATGGAGTCAGGTGTCCGTTGTTTCGAGATTACAGTCTTCTGAGAACCGTACTGTAATCGTAAATGTTTATTTTGTTAAGTATGCATGGATTACGTTTTAACTATTTGGGATATTATAAGTTTGGTGCATAGTATTGCTCAAGAAAAAAAAAATTATCTGCTACGAATATTACGTAATGCTAAATGCTTGTTAGGAACATTGCATCTTATATGTCATGAACGGGGGTAGGTAACATTGTGTTGCATGTCTCGATGTGGCGCCCCCAACTTCCATGTACAGACACACACGAAAATTGAGGTGCCGATATGATGATGACACTGTCACGCACTCCATCGACATGTGTTGAGTGTGTGCAATACAACACGTGTACAATAAACAATACGCAGCGGAGAGGTTAAGTCAAATAACTAAGTACCAGAGTTTAATACAATACAAAAGTACTGAAAATCCACATATCAACATAATATGATTTTTGTTTACAAATCAACATCAAATCAAATAAAATACAATAAGCATAAGTGAACGATAATCTTCAAATACAAAAATAGCCAATGTCCCTACTCCTCAGGCGGAGCCGCATCCTCAGGCTCAGCCTCCTCAAAACCTGCATAAAAATCTACAGTACCGAAAATGGTACCGCAGGTAAGAAAACCCAAAATGCTCCAAGACAATAAATATATTAAAACAACTAATGCTATGCATGCACATGATGACCAAAGCACAAACCTGAGAAAAACACAAGTTTCCCACACACGCAAAAAATCACCATTTGGCACAAAATAAAAATCCAGGAATAAGTCCATTAATTCCAATTTTAACCGTATGCACCATGGCCTCCCCTAGGGACCATCCACATACTCTGGCTCTCATCGTCACCCCACGGGTAACGACAGTGCAAGTGATACACGAGTAATGCCTAGTTCCGTACCCACCACGTATATAGCCAAGCATCCTCTGACCGCCACCAACCTGAGGAGTCACGAAGTCAGATCGAGAGCACTACCGAGATAATACCTCATCTCGACTTGGGGGTGATACACACGCACCTGAAAAGCCTTAAACACAGTTTCTCAAAACACACACCCACCCATGCGTGCACAATGCCATGAAATCAACCAATTACTAACAACCAATAGTTATCAGTACAACCAGATAGCTAAATTACAGTTTATAAACAGGTTAGTGCAAAAATATACTTACGTCTTAAAAGTATTTTGGAGAAATACTTACAGTGCTATATAATAATTTTAGGAGGATCACATAGGTGCAAAAGACGGCTGGAAAGTAACGTAGCAGTGCAAAAACACTGTGGCCGAAATACATGGTATATCCAAATTCCAACGGAGTCAAACGAAGACTTGAAATTGATAGGGTAGAGCCTATGGGAGGTGGTGAAGCTAGTGGAAGCAACGGTTGGCCGTCGGTGGCTGCCGAAACGGCGGTGGAAGGCCAAAAAGATAAAATCGGAGCTTGAGCTCGTGGAGGTGGCTCTTGCGACGGCTCGGGGCTAAAACTGGGTGGGTTAGGATGACAAGGGGCCGGTGAAGAAGTGGTGAAGCAATGGTGGCCAACGGTGGCCGGACAGCGGTGGAACGGGAAGAAGAAGCCTGCAACTTCGGACGGCGCGCGGTGGCTAACGGCGGCTTTAGTTAGCCTGAAAATGGAGGGGCTGACTCACCGTCAGCTGAGGAACCAAGTGGTGCCAGCAGTGAGGGCCACGGACGGCCGGCGGCAGTGTTGGGTGTAGAGAAGCCAAACAGCGTGGGGGAGAAGAGAGAGAAAATCGAGCGGGAGAGGGGCCGAACGGGAAAGAAAGAAGGAAAAGAAGAAAAAGAAAAGAAAAGAAAGAGGAAAAAGAAAAGAGGAAAGGAAAAGATGGAAAAAAGAAATGAGGTCCAATCCTCACAACTTTTGAGTCACAACTAATCCTCAAAATAACCATTTTAAAAACAGTAAATTAAATATATCAGTTTAAACTTAAAACTAATTAAAATAAAATATTAAACTCCGATAATAATCATTCTTTAAAATAAAAGTAATTTAATTGTAGAACACTAATTAAAATTATGAAAGCACATTAAAATAATTCTCGATTTAAAAATCATAAAATAATCTCGCGTAAACACGTTTAAATTAAATTAAACGGCTTAAAATCAAATATTAAGTTAAAAAGCCATTCAATAAAAAGCACGTAAAAATCGGGGTGTTACACCCAATGCTTCAGATGTCCATTCGATCCCAAGTGGAATCTGGGGACGTCACAGAGCTCCTTTGGTCACTCGGAAGCATAATAAACTAGTGATGTATCATGGGTTGTCGTTGGGTGACAACGGGTTCAGATGAGACGGTGACGCTCTCATGCCAACTCCGTGGCCTCTCACTTGTGAGGGCTAGAAGATGCTTGGTCACAATACACACCAGGCGCGGAGCTGGGCATTGCTCTTTACGAAATCACATGCGCGGTAGTTACTTGTGGCGTGACGAAGGGAGTCGGGGTGTATAGATGGTCCTTAGGGAAGACCATGGTGCATGTGTAACTAAAATGATTGCATGGACTTTATATGGATCATGACCCCAAGCATAGATGGGGCATTATCTTAGTGGAGCTCCTCTGGTCACTCAGGAGTGTAATAAACTAATGTGACATCCCTTGGGTTGTCGCCGGGCGATAACGGGATCGGATGAGACGGTAACGCTCTCATGCCAGCTCCATGTTCTCTCGCTGACGGGGGCTAGAGGATGCCTGGTCACGGTACCCGACGCAGAGCTAGGCATCGCTAGTTACGAAGTCACTACTTTATTTTTCTTTTCATGTTGGATGACTATATTAACCTCTTAAAGGATAGAAGTTTTGGGTTGTATGGTTTAAAACTTTTTGGTACTTAGTTTTGACTGCCTTTTTATTTTTCTGCTGTGATTATTTGTGTTGCACACATATTGCATGTTGCACTCACTAAGTACATGGCAATCGGGTGCATGATCCGTGTGATCACCATCCTAGTATCATGACTTCCACCAAATCATACGTGGAGGTCGAGAGCACCACAACATCATTTCATTTCATAATGCATCTTTAAGAGAAACATTTCTTTCTTCTTCTTCTTCTTTCATTTTCATATCATTAGAAAACTCTAAAAGAATATGAACATAATATTTACCTGAACTTCTTGCTATATTCATTTCATGCAGTCCATTCATGTGCGTGTCAGATAGCAACCTACATGCATACATAACTTTACATCATTCATTTTTCTCAAGTGCATATGTAACTAAAACTTAGAAATGCATTAAACTACCATGAACTTAAACTCATTTAGACATACTCTACTATCCAATTCCATCCTTCATATTTTTCTCTATCACCCTTCTTTAAATTCTCAAACACGTAGCTTGGGATCCACTTGAGGTCACATTCCCAACACATAGCATTCTACTTAAAGTCCTTCTCCTTTAAAGTGAACCTCCTTGATTCACTTTAAGGATTAAGACATTATTATCTTCATCACACTCTTCCTACCAAATCATCCATTTCGATGTATAACTTGAATCAATCAAGTTATACATATCAATCCTAGTCAATACATGCATCTCTTCTTCCATGCATAATCTTACCAACACTTCATCATAATCCAAACTAAGCATAATACACAACTTCAAACTAACCTTAAGGTTTAAACATCGTGTACTCATGGTTAAGAAAGACTATCCATTACATATGGTAAATCTGTCTGGCTCATGCATCCAACCAATTTACACATATACCTCACCCTTTTATCACCTAAGATCAACATACAGTCTACCAAAATGTCCACTTCTTTTTACAAGCTTCCTATTAGCCAACACATCACTTCACATAGCACATCGAAACTACATCGCTTATCCCGACACTTCACACGACATACAACCACATTATAAGTATACCACATCCAATCACTTCACACAATTCACAACCACCTTCCAAACTACACATTGATTCCATCACTTCACATAGCATCTGACCTCTTCATAACTATACAATCACCCTATCCTTCACACAACACAACTTCACATTTAATCACGTCACTTCATAACATACTGCCATATCACCACTACATCACCACTGCACAATAACCCTTTAAATTCACACTATGCACAACCACAACACAAACTTCACAATAATGCCCCTCACATCAAACTACATAGCCACAACACAAACTACTCCATAGAGCACAGTTCAAAGTAATCCCACCATTTCACAAAGCATAACCAAACTTTACTCTTAATCCCCATCACTTCATATTACACATAGCCACACCACAGTCACACCATTCAAAATTCGCAGCTCACAACACAAAGCACTCACAATTCACAATGCACCATACAACACCTTCCACAACATTCAATTTTAGTTTACAAACACAATGTTTCTTGTGATAAAAAGATAGAGATTCATAGCATAAATCAAGGCTGAGCTGGCAAGGCTGCAACAAGCCAGAGGCGAAAGTGATGAGCTTGGGCAGCTTACTGCATTCTAGTCCACAACGGTCTAATGGTGGTTTGTGGTGACAGTGACAGTGGGGGTGAATGCAGTGTTTGCAGTGGCTGTGATACTTAAGGTGGTGGTTGTTTATGGTTAGGCATAGGCTGATAGGTTGGGTAGTGGTGGGCAGTGGGCCATGCGTGGAGGGGCTAGGTTTGTGGCTTGGAAGAGAATGTTGCAACTATGGGTGGAACGTAGTGGTTGCGGGTAAAATGACGCTGGGTGTTATGGTTCTGTAGAGATGCGATCTCGTTTACTAGAGGTTGAGTGGGCATGCAACGTAGCATTTTAGGGTCTTTTATTTACTTGTCGTTTGGGCCCTTGTAGTAGTCTATTTTCATAGTCTGTTATTTTACTTTATACGTGTTATTTGATTATTGTCTAGTCTGTTATCCTAGGGAGGATATAAGGAAAAGAGGACACTGAGTAAAAAGGGGAATCTGGAACGTTATTGTAGAAACCATTTTCAATTTTCTTGGAGGAATTGGGGACCTCGAATACCCCAAGGCGTAGCCATTTGCATTTTCATTTCTCCTATGGCTTACTTCCACAT
>QEOT01121924.1:0-19277 GCA_003123785.1 Pterocarya stenoptera | reverse complement strand
CATGAGAATGAAATAAAATAAAATGAATTGAAATAAAAATTAAAAATAAAATAAAATATTATTATAATTTTTTTAATATTATTATTATTTTAAAATTAAAAAAAAAATTAAATTATTTATTTTATTTTATATAAAAATTAAATTAAATGAGATGCAATATATTGTGAGCATGTGATAATTCCAACTAAGGTCCAGACTCCCAATTATTTAGTATGGAAAAAAAAAAATTATGGTCCCAATCAAGGGGTATTAGATTCAACTTATTGAATTTTGTTAAGTACAAATAAATTTGTGTATTAATCTATATATTAATATTATTATTTTTATATTTTAAATTTAAATTAATATTATTTTTAATAAAATTTATTTTTTAATTAATTATATTAAATAAATGTAAATATTAATACACAAAATTACTTATAAATAAATTTTTTCCGCCGAATTTGCTGGTTGGGAGGGATTTTCCCTAATTTATAGCCGACTGGCACCAAGCCCACCTTTGACTCCACGCCAGCAGCCAACGTAACACAAATGAGACGCACAAAAGCTAGCGCTAACTAGGCTGACACTGACAACTAATTATATCCGTTTTTGTCCCGTACGTTGTGGTCTAACAACGTGGTCTCCTTGGAAAAGTCTTTAACTGTAATATAAGTTTAGTGATGGGATGAAAATTTTATATATTATTTTAAAGTTTAAAATATTAAATTTTAATTTTAAAATTTGAAAAAGTTAAATTAAAATTTTAAAAAAATTATATTAAAATTTAAAATAATTGAATTATTTATTATATTTTATATAAAAATTTAAAAATATATAATAATGAGATGAGATGAAGATAAAAACTCTCATCTTATTTTTATTCCAAACCTATCCTAAACTCCCCTGCTCAGACCGCTCGCCTCCTAGTGCTCCCCTCCTCGCAGATCAACAAAGACCGTAATGCCACGACACTCGTGACCGCTGAAAGGTGGGAAAGGAATCGGTATTCGTTAGCCTATTCTATCTTTACAAATTGTCTCATTTCAATTTATTTTATTTAATTATTATTATTTATCTAAACTTTTATATAAAATATAATAAATAATTTAATTTTTTTTAATTTTAAAATAATAATAATAATAAATAATATTATAATATTATTTTATTTAACTTTAATTTCATCTCACTTAATTTTATATAACTAAACGGGACGTTAATCTCGCTGCCTGGAACATGAAAGCAATGGATCCACAGTAAGCAATAATCTATGCAGATTGTTTATGCATGATCGTGCAGTGGAATTATTGCCTAGTATTTGCCTATGATTCGGGTTTGTCTGCTGTTGTCCGGATTATCTCCAATTCGATGGGGAAAATATATATTGGAGGCCAAATTCCATCATCAATAAATATTACTTTGTCTATTTAATTTATCTTTTTATTTTGACATTTTATATATTTAAATTTTTTTAAAATTTTTTTTCTTTAATTAATAGTTAAAAAAATGACTATTAGTGTATTGATTTTTTTAATATTTTTTAAAAATATTTTATAATGTTAAAAAAGTATGAAAAAATTAAAAAAAAGAAAATATCAATTTGGCCTAACGGCGCACCACTCTATCTATATATAATATAATTTTTAAAGCATAAGCCTTATTCTTATTAATGATTAAACCACTTTATCCTCTATCTCATTATTTTATTGGTATTAAATGAAAATTATTCTTTTGTGCCATTAATTCAAAGTTATTAAATGAGCAATCAATAGTTTTTCTTAAAAATTAATCATTTTTATTTCAAATAATATATTTACTCAAGCTAGTACTCCTTTGGATTGACAAATCATCTCAACCATCTCATCATTATAATTTTTTTAAATTTTCACATAAAATAAAATAAACAATTCAACTTTTTCAAATTTCAATTCAATTTTTTCAAATCTCAAAATAATAATAATATTAAAAAATAATATTCTAACAATATTTTATTTAATTTTTAACTCTTATCTAAAATCATCTCATCTCATCTCACTATCCAAACAAGAAATCTAATTTACATTAGTAGTCTTTTTAATTTTTGAAAAATGTTTCTCTTGAAAGAAAAAAAAAAAACTTGATAAAGAGTTTAGACGCATTACTAATTTCATTATTATTTAATAATATTGCATAAATAAATGGGTATGTAGAGATGGATTCCTAAACTTTTTTTTTTCTTGATTTTTATGTACTATATGGTTAAAATGAACCTAAACATTTAAATAAGAAAATGTTTTTAAAAACTATAAATATTATTTTAATAAAATATCATATATTATTTTTACACATCGTGCAAATTTAGGACTATTATCTGTAAAACTTAAAATCATGGTTGTCCCTCTTGGGGGCACAAGATTCCTAGGCAAAACGCATTGTATTATCATTACATCTCATGGACATTAATAACATCTTTTTTTTTTTATTGATATATATATATATATATATATATTCATAAAATAGGTGTACCTAATGGTGGTGCGGTAGTTAGGGAGTATTATAAGTAATTTAAATATAAAAATGTTTTAGCCACGTAGAGATTTACAAAAATAAAATAATAAATTGATATAATTTGATATGATATGTTAAGTTATAAAACTATTTTTATTGTAAAGTATATTTAACGTATCATACGAAATAATGTCAATATATATGTGAGTTTATTTTTATAAAATCTTTTTATAACTATAACACTTATCATTTAAACAATGAAAAGAGATTTAAATCTAAAATACCCCAAATCAACAAATATATAAAGTAACAAAGGTGTCCTATGGAGAATTTTTCTTCATTCTGTGTAGCCAGTGCCGTCTTGGGTTTAGTTTTGTAGAGACTTGGGCGTGGTAGCTGCAGTGTGCATGTGGAGAATCGCATTTGTACTGTGCAAGCTATCCTTACCAAAGATTTTAGTCGACTGTCCAATGAGGATTGCTACGCTAATTGCCCCGCCTCCATTTTTTGTAAAGAAAAAAAAAATTCTAGTCGACCGTCCAACTCTTGCTTCTGAGCGTGACTGCTATTTTATTTCTTCTAAAAAAAGCAGTTTTTAAACATCTTAGGTTTTTAAAAAAAACACAAATTCATTAATAATAATTAGAACTTTGTCAAACATTTAAAATATATAAAATAAAATAAAAAGATAATTTTAAGCCATATATTTAAAAAAGACTAAATAGCATTTTGCCCTTACCAATTTATTTGTGTCTTGGTTGTATTGGGCATCTAGGGTATATACCATCTACTGGTGCTGATCTCCTATGGCCTACTGCATGGGATATGGTGCGTGAGTTATACGCTGAGTTGGTCAATAACGTCCCCAGCAAGCAATGCGCGGGAGAGCACTTTCTGACTTTGACCGGCCAATCTGGCTTTCTAACCATTAGCATTAATTTTTTTAGATGCATTTTCTAAGTCATATTTTTTGAAAATTGATTTTAAAAAATTCCTATATTATATTATGTATATTTGAATCAAATAATAAAATATTATTATTTTTAATTTTTTTAAATTATTATTATTATTATATTTTACAATTAGCACTATGTGTTTAAAAATACAAATTTCATATATCTAAATCTTCTTAATACAAATTTTATAAAATTAATTTTAATGGATATGAGAGAGAGAAAACATTAAAAATAATATTTGGAGAGTAAATAATAATTCTTTAAACTTGAAGAAGTAATATTCATAGCTATGTAAAAATTTAGAAATGCATAAATCAATGCAGATGAATTTAAAGACATATTATGTAAATATGAAGATGGAAATAAAGATGAATAAGCCATTGCTAGTAAGGTTAGGTCTGGGAAATCAAAACTATTTCATCTCATCTCATCATTATAATTTGTATAAATTTTCATATAAAATACAATAAACAATTCAATTTTTTCAAATCCTAAAATAATAATAATATTAAAAAAATATTCTGACAATATTTTATTCAACTTTCATTTAAATTCATCTCATTATCAAAACTCCACCTAAAGGTTAGTTTGGGTAGTAGAATATTTTGAAAATATATTATTATTATTTTTTATATATTTTTTAATACTATTCACTATTATTTATTATTATTTAATATTTTATCTTTTTTTTTTTTACTATTATTCATAAAATATATGATGTTATTTCAATATCCAATTGGAACCTAAAATCCATAAAAAGCAGTTAACCCAGTCCAATAAAAATAAATATAATACTAGAGCCTAAAGGCCCACTTTACAACTTTTCGTTCCGATATTTGAGTAGATAAGTGATTGACACGTTACGCTATTTTGATATTCTGTTTTAGCAGTCTGTGTCGACAGTCCCCATATTGCCTAATTTGTAAAATAAATATTGCCAAAACTCTATGCAGCCAAAGTCAAAGTGAGCAAAAAAGGACGCGATGATAAGCAGGCAACAAGCTTCACTCGACTTCCCTCCAATGCACACCGAAGACATAAATTCAAAAATTGAGCTATGAGAATGGACAAACAAAAACATGAAGTTGGATAAGTAGATAAGCAACCAATTCGCTCACCGGTTCTGTGTAATTAACATTGCTCAGACGCCGAGGCTCAACCATGAGTCCCAATACATGCAAACAAAATGAAAAGGATACGCAAGTGGGATAAGTCTCGACAAAAATCACCCAAGGACGTGCAACTTCCATCATGCAAAAATCACTTAGCAATGGACAATTCAGTCAAGCAAAAATTAAAAGTTATAGCTAAATGGCCACCCAACACAATCATTCTTGGCACAAAGCGCCAAGATTAATAGAAGCTCAAGAAGAATAAAAAAGACACATGAATAGCTCTTCGTCAACGACTCATCGCCAGAAAAACAAAGGAAAATCTAAAGCGGTAGTTGAATGGCTTGAGTTTGCTTCCCTTAAACTTACTATTTAAATTATATTTTGGCTAACAAATTTAGTTTTTGGAGGTTTCCCCCACAAAAATCTTCTAGATTCCACTAGGATTCCAGTGGATGAATAAAAGGAATGCACTTTGCTCATCAGTCTTAACCAAAAGCAAGTTCAGACAATCTGCATCCCAAACAAGAGTCATAGGATGAATAAATAGAACAAAGAGAGTGCGCAATGGCGATCACTTCCACCAAACAAAAAGCTTGAAAACCTTCCACTTTACCTAGAACGCCAACTGTAGAGTGGCCCTCGAGCAACACTCGAACACCTCAACTCCTTATCCAGACTAGAGCAAAGGCCGCTGAGCAACGACAATGCTCACCCAAGTAATAAAGGGATTGTACAGCTTTCAATACACCTGGGCTCCTTGGGCCTCGCTTGAGCACTATTAGAATCAAATGCCCACTGAACATAACGCACACTTGGCTCAGGTTTGTAAGTTTCAAACTTCTAACTTGGATTATTTGCACAAACCTATCTGGGCTTTTGGTGAAATTTTGTGCAATCAAGTGTGTCTCCCACCATAGCAAAGCGGTAGAGCATTGCTCCCTCTACAGTAGAGTGGTCGAGTATGGCTCTTGCAAAAGCAATGCTGTGACACCCCCAGATTTCGCATGGGATTTGGCGGAGCCTAAAGTGTTGGGACATACAACACAAAGTTACTTGCCCACGTTCATGACAAATAAAGATATAATGTGCCTAGCATGCATCTAAACAACATGCAATATTCACAGAGGATAATTTATTTCTTTGAATAATACTATATACTAGATAAGACATATCTCAAAACATAAAAAATATATTTCATAAACTGAAGCTAACAGACGTTCAAGCTACAACGTATGTCCAAAAGATCTGTAACCATAAAAGTACAGGAGACATAGCTCCCTAAGTACATGCAAAAACTAAGATAACTATTAGGCTAATCCTTCGAGTAGCTCACGTAACTCGGCCAAGGAAGCCAAAATCCTATCGATAAACGGAGCATCGTAGTGATGAGCTTTGCGTCGTGTAGTTGCTGCCTAATCAATCTCCTCCAGTCGATCCTATATAGCGTCTCTTGATTCTGACACATGATCTACCATTTTGGGGGGAATCGTAGTTGGGACTATTAAGTGAAACTTGATTTCAAATTTCATGAAGTTAACAAATAACTTAAACTGACAGTTTAAAAATGCATGCATAATAGTAAAAGCATGAATGCAAAACTTGAACATGAGTAAGCTTGATGTGACTTGAAACATAGCATAACATGAGCTGATATGACTTGAGCTGATATGAAATGAACTGAACTAATGTGAAATAAACAAGACATAAAGCTAAACGTGAAGTAACATGAATTGAAGCTGAATGTGAACATGAAACTGAACAGGACCTGATTGTGTAATTGAACGTGAAATTGAACATAAACTAAAGGTGAAATTGAACGTGAAACTAAACATGAACTAAATGTGAAACTGAACATAAAAGTCTGATAATTAGAATGATTTCACTAGCTGTTTCATCAAAAATAGTGAATAATTAAAATGATTACTCCATGAGTATTTTAAATGAGATACCCTAACAATAAGAATGATTACACTATGAGTATATGTAATACCCTGCTCCTTCCTTTCTTCCTTCCTTCTGACGTAAGCTATTATGTCAGATGCGATAGCCTGTCAGCCCCTCTCTCTAGTGTCTAAGAGTCCCGTTACGCGTGCCAGATCCTGATGGCGTGTTTTTAAAGATTACTACGTAATTTTTAAAGTTAGCTTTGTGTTTTAAAGTTATGTGTATTTTAAATGGAAGATTCATATTATTATTTAACTAAATAATATTTTAAATAACTCAATTATAATATCTTTGAAGAGCTCCAAAAATATTATAATCATGAGACTCATTTTATATAAATGATTCCAGTTATTTAAAATATTATGTGATATAAATAATGATGGAATCTTTAATTAATTTAATAGTTTTATTCCTTTAAATATTTTAAGTAAGACTTCATCATTTTATAAATGATGAAGGAATATTATTTTAAATAATATTCTATCTTTATTCCTCTCAGTACTTTTAATTATATAAACATCTACGTGTTTTTAAATCAGTGTTTAAGGGTCATCGTAGACCATTTTATAGACCCCCAGAAGTTGGGTTTTAGTATAAAACCCCAGCCCCTTTCTATTTCTCCCTCACTTTTCCCTCCCCTTTCTCTCTCCTCCCTCTCTCCTTCAGATTGCCCAGTACGCGAGCCCCCTTGGCCGAACTCCTCCAGCCCCTAGCCCGGCTCCGGCGTGCGCCGGTGAACCTCACCACCCCTCCACCTGGCTTCCTCTCCCTCCGGCGAGCTTCCCCGTACTGATAGCTCTCCCCCACGTTCTCCCTTTCTCTCTCTAGGAAGTGCAAGCCTGAATGGGCTTAGTGTTTCGATGCGCTGCCGTGCGCCGTTCTCCGGCGCCACCACTCCCAGGGCAGCCTCCTCTACCACTGACTGGCCTCCTTTAGTGACCTCGGCCTCCATCTCCCGCTGGTTGCTCCCACGGAGTGCACCTCTCTCTTGCACGGGTATAGCCATACCCATGGCGAAGCACCACCTCCTACGCCCATTGCACCACCACCGAGACCTCCCTTAGCCTCCGGCCACCTCCCACAGCCACCCTCATGTCCAGCCGAGCCACCATGCAGGCTCACTCTCTCTCACTCTCCCACGGATGCCGCACCCCCTTGAGCTAGATCCGCCACCGTACGCTGCCACCCACGGCAAGTGACCACCCTCTCCGGCATCCTCAAGCCACCACGAAGCTAACCCAATCTCCTATGGCCCCGATCTGCCACCTACTGCCCCACACTCTCTCTCACTCTCCCACGGCTTCTCCTCCCTCTCAGTGCACGGCCAGCCACCGTGGGCCACCATTCCGACTACCACCGAGCCTTCACGACTCTACCAGCAACCTCCCCTAGCCTAACCCAAGCCTAAACCACTACTTTATGTGGTGGGTAAACACTGCACATGATGGATAGTCACTGCGCGTGACTGACCGCCACTATACAAGGCGAGATCTGCCACAATACGCTCATTTTCTAGCATCATCAAGGCCACCTTAGGTTCTTCCAAGACCACACCTAACTATCCAAACGCCTAAACATCCACTGTATGCGGTGTAGCCACCCCGTATGTTCCATCGACGTTATCGCTATGACGGCTAGCGAGCGACGCATCGGTTATCCCGTCGACGGTAGAATTCTCTATCCCTCGCTATTCATATTAGATATTAGATGCTAGCTAGTTGCTAGGTTGTGGACTGTGCTGCTAGTATTATAGGATTTGCCATGTAGTGGTGATGTGACGTGATGTAGTAAAGTGTTGGGCATAGTTGAAAAGTGTGCTATGTAGTGTTGTGGACTGTGCTGTGAAGTGTGGTGGTAGTGTATGTGCAGTAGTAGTGGCGTGGCCTAGTGTCGTGTAAGGAGTACACGTGGAGTGTACTCTGTGTAGTGAAACTGTGCACCATATGGCGTGTATGTCATAGCGGTGATGTGGCGTAATGCCGTGAATGGAGTACGCAAAGAGTATACTTCATGTGGTGAGATGACGCACCGTATGGCGTGTATGCCATAGTGGTGACGTAGCATAGTGTTGTGAATGGAGTACATGTGGAGTGTACTCCATTGTAGTGGAACGATGCAACATACGGCATGTGTGCCGTATTAGTGATTTGGCAGAGTGTTGTGAATGGAGTACATGTGGAGTATACTCCATTGTAATGAAGTGACGCACCATATGGCATGTGCGCCATGGTGGTGATGTGGCTTAATTCTGTGAAGGGAGTACACGTGGAGTGTACTCCATTGTAGTGGAGTGACGCACCATATGGCGTGAGTGTCATAGTGGTGATATGGCATAGTTCTGTGAAGGAAGTACATGTGGAGTGTACGTGGTGCATTATACTCTCAATACATTCATAACACATTTCTAAGAAATATCATACTTTGAATCAAACCACAAAAAGTCACAAAATCAAACTTAACTCAATCGGTTTTCACCCATTTCACTAAAACTGAAAGCTATGTGATTTGGTTTTGATCAAACCATTAGATTAAAAAAGCTTTCATGAAATAAATCATAAATGAACAACATCATATATTTAATAATCAAGTATTAGAATAGATTTTAGAGCTAAGATCACATGGAAAAATTTGCATCAAAACATAAATATACTCGAAAACTCAAATACAAGACCAAACCGAACCTTTCCATGCACAAAAATTCATATGTTTAAAATCAACACCATAAATCCTCAAGATAACTTCCTAACATGTATATCAAAGTCCTAGGAACATCATATGTGAATATCAAAACCATTGGAGCATTCTTTCACAACAAAAGACCTAAGCTTATTAAAAATAGAATCTGTTTTCATACTTCTAGTTTTGAACTTTTTAAATCTTTACAAAACTCTCATAAAACAATCATAACAAGCAACGAATCTTTATCAAAATTGCATATTAGCATGCTAATTATAAACTATAAAAAGATTATACCAATATCTTGTCAATAACACCGTAAAAAAATTCATAGAATTACACATTGTCTAGTTTGGCACAAATTAGATAGTTGGATGGAATAATGCTTTACTTAGGTAGAATGATCACAAAGCTTGATCTCCTTCACATTTCCATTTCATGGTTTCTTTTGGTACCAAATGTCCAATACTATTAACCAAGTGTGGTTAAGATCTTACCAAGTGTCTAAATAAAAATTCTCTGACATAATTTGGACATTTTACACTGTGATCTTGAAAACACTTATCTAAGTGCTAACACCGAGGCTACTATTCACTCCAAAAAAGTAAAAAATACACTTTACACTATAAAATCATAAATATTTATATGAAACTAGGAACTTACTTCGTTTCATAGAATTAAACTCTTAAGTGTCTCGAACAATTCAAAATACATTTTTGAACAACTATTGTTCGGAAAACAAAAATTGTGACACCCTAACCCCCACATACGGAAACTTGAGAATCGAGATGCCTGGATGATGACAACACGGTCACGCATCCTAATGATAAGTGCTAAGTGTGTGTACATGCAACAATGTACAACAAAACAAAGCAGCGGATAATTTAAATAAATAGCCTAAGAACCAAAATTGTTTAATACAAATTCACTTAAACTAAAACGTTTAAAAGAGTAATACATTTATCACATAAAAACATAATAATACCAAATACATAGTTCAAAATGGAAAACAATTCCCAAACATGAGAGAGTGATCCCAAATCATTCTTCCGGCTAAGCCAAATCCTCAGACTCAATATCAGCATCAGCATCAAAATCTGCAATACCATAAAACGGTACCACATGGTAAGGAATACCAAATGTAAATCTCAGTAAGTAACAATTCAAACAATTTACGATATAAAAATATATTGATGCAACTAACAATTATGCATGCATATGATGAAATATGCATTAGACCCACAAACATCATTTTTCCCGAAAATGATTATTTTTTAACGCACGCCAAAATCTCATTTTAACCCAAAACACGCCATGAATAATATCAGTCATTTTTCCAGAAAATGACGCAAACATAAACCAACCATTTTCCCAAAAAATGGTGCTCGTAACCATTAAATCATAAACTGCAATTTTTCTGAAAAATAGCCCAACATAATCATTTATCGGACATTGTAGGCAGGAATCACAGGTAAGACTCTACTACCATCCCTGCTTAACACCATCCCTACCGCGTGTACCGCAGGCGAGACTCATAGGCTGGACTACCACCATACCTACAACTCGTGCTGTAGGCGGGAATCGTAGGCGGGACTACCACCATCCCTATAGCGTGCACCGTAGGCAGGAGTCACAGGCAGGACTCTACCACTATCCCTACAATCCATTTTTTCCTCTATTAAACTGTTCAATCCATTCATTTCAAACATACCCTAAATCATTTCTCACATGAAAACTCGGTTTTCATTTACAACACATGAGCATGCCTGAAATGATGTAATAAATGCCATGATACTAAACACAACATAAATGTACACAAGCATAATTCAATTAAATAAACAACTCATTCTCACATCCAACTGATCCCCATACTCTTCGGACTCAATGTCTGGCATAATCAACCAGACTGTAGAAGATTTGTTAGTGTAAAAATATATTTAAATTTCAAGAAATTCTTTAAAAAATCACTTACAGTACTAAAATATATTTTTTGAAGGATCAAAGAAGTGCTAATAGTGGCTGCACAACAACGCAACAATGCAAAATGGACAAGGGCCGTGGGTCTCAAAAATTCAATTTTTAAATAGAGACAAATGAAGACTTGAGATGGTTAGGAAATGGCGTATCGGTGTTGGTGAAGCTACTGGTGGTGGTGATTGGCCGTAGGTGGCAGTCGAAAGTCAAAGAGCACAAATCGAAAAAAGCAATAGATGGGCTTTAAGGGTTGTGGATTGGAACTGAGGAAGGGTAGTTTAGGTGGCTGGAGGGCCAATGGTGGTATGGTGAAGAGCTGGTGGCTAATGGTGGCACAAAGGCGATGCTAGAATGAAAATGGTCTGTGGCTTGCAGCCATGCATGGAGGCTAACAGTGGCACGAGCTGGGCTGAAAATGGAGGGGGGTGGTTGCCGGCCGGAGGGGAAGAAAATGGGAGGGGCGGTGGAGGCCACAGAAGGCACGCAGCGGTGCACTGGGCGGACGAAGAAATGGATGGGGAGAAGGGAGGGGGTGTTGCGCGGGAGGAGAGAAGTAGAGGAAAAGAAGTAGAAAAAGAAAAGAGAAGAAGGAAAGAAAAAAGAGAGAAAAAGGAAAAAGGGAAAAAGAAAGAGTGAGAGAAAGAAACGAGATCCAATCCTTACAACTTGGGTCATAAAAATTGATCAAACGAAAAGAATTTCAAAACAGTAAGTTGAATAAAATAATTTAAACCTAGTGACTAGTTAAAATAAAATAATAATAAAAATTCAACAATACAATAATTTTAAAGTCCAACATTAAACTAATTTAAAGTAAAGAGCAATTTAAATGCAAAACAATAATTAATACCAAGAAAGCACATCATAATAAATTTCACAACTTAAAAATCATAAAATAAATCTAACGAGAAGTCCGTTAAATTTAAAACAAGAGAACCAATATTTAAATTAATTAAAACAATCATTCAATCAAAATGCACTAAAATACGGAGTATCCCAAAAATCATTTTATTGCACCATGAAATCCTAAATAGTCATCTCAAAAATTCTCTCTCTTAAGTACCTTAAATAAATAAAATCGCGTTTCTGGCATCAAGGTGAGTAGTAAGATTAACTATACTGATAGACTAAAACCTGTGGGATTGGTTGATTCGTGAAACCTTTTAAAAAATTTCACGAGGTTCCTAAAGCTTAAAGAAATTCATCCATTGAATTTCTGGCGGGCTATTATAAATACGGTCGAGCATCTTTCCCATCGACTTCAACCACACTGAAGGAGTCGGGTTACCTCCCTCAACGCAGTCGAGCATTTCTCTTGCTGGGTTTAACCCCACTCGAGCACATGTCTTGCCCCCTCAACGCGGTCGAGTATCTTCTTTAGCAAAGCTGAGTGTCCTCACTTGCATCGGCGACCAAAAGAGGAAACAACTTCCTTAAGTGTTTCACTCTTCGCCATTTAGTGTGGTCGAGTTCATCTCCCACCTAGCTTTAAAGCTGAGTGTCCTCATTCACACAGGTGACCAAATGAGGAAACAATTTCCTTAAATGTTTCATTTCTCGCCACCTAGTGTAATCGAGCTCATCTCCCACCTAACCTCAAAGCTAAGTGTCCTCACTTGCACCGACGACCCAAGGAGGAAACAACTTCCTTAATTGTTTCACTTCTTACCAACTATCGCAGTTGAGCTCATCTCCCGCCTTCCATCAAAGCAGAGTATTCTCATGCTTACATTTTTCCATCAACGTTAGCACATCTTCTCCAGCAAATGCCAAGTGTTGACACTCGTGCCACAACTACCGTCAGGGGGTTACTTTCGCGAACGAGCCTCCGAGCTCCACAACCGCTCTGGAACAAGTTGACAGGCTCAACAACTGTTTAAGATGGACTAAGGGGGTTAACGGGCTCCCTGACCACTCAACATAAGTTACAACGAACAAACTCTAACATCAATACCCAATTGGAAACGTCAATAGAAAATTGCCTCAAGGGGAAAAAAAAATCTACAAATGCCATAAAAAAATAAAAACAGTTGCTAAATACAGGAATACGCTCTCTTTGCTCACTATAAACAGTCCTACACGACCCTTTGAATGCCTGATTGTCAGGAAAAGGTTCACGCAAACAACTTCCTAGACTTTGACTAACTTGAAGATTCTCAAAGTCTTATTGTTGAACAAGTTGACCTTAAGAATCATAGTCATTTGTTTGGTATAAAAGAATAATTCTTATTGCGGTCTACAGATGGGGACTTCTTTGCAGGCCTAAATGAAACATGATTGCTTCATTAACAAATGAAATGGAGCGTTTCACTAATTAAGGACATGAGATAAATGCCAGAGCAGCCAAGGATGTGAGAGAAAAATCCTTCATTTCTCAGGTGAACTCGCCCTCACCCTCACCCCATCGCCCCATTGCCGTCGTCATTGCCTACGTAGCTCCATTGACATTGCCGTCCCCTTCCTCAAGAGAGGACCTCCTTCCTCTAGTACCCAGTCTGCCCTGGACTTTTACAATTCCATCCCCTTTGTTGGCTTCAAATTCTCTTCTATTTTCCCATTTAGGTGAGTTATGATATTTCAACAGCTTCGTCCTCTCAAGAGATTTTTCATTTGTTGTTTTAAATTTTGTGTGCATTCTACTCGTTTGTAAAAATTTGTGAATGGGTTCTATTCGGTTATTCATGCTTGTAGTGTATGTGTTTGAATAGCCTTTTGATTATGCAAATTGGTGTTATATCATCAAGTTGATGGCCAACAGTATATCATTAAGTTTCAGGGTGGTCAATTGTTATCTGCTAGATACTCATTTGACATGTGTTTTGGACATGCAAATTACATGCTTTCTCATTTATTTTTTTATGTGCAGATTTCTATGCAAAACTTGACCATGAAACGACTTAGGGGTTACGAGATAAAGGTAATGAATTATACAGATAATCATAGTTATTATGTAATTATTTGCTCTATTTGATTATCATGCCACATATTTGCTTGCACATGATCAAATATGTACAGTTATCTATATACATTTGTATGGTCAATAAAATACTTGAAAATTTGCCTGAGTTTGAGGATTTTGCGTGTTATATCTCAATTGACATCTTTTGAATTATTGAATATTTTCAATCTTCTTTTCTTCTATTCTAGTAGGCTATTGTTTAGAAATGTTACAAATGAGCTAAAATTATACTGTAAAATTCTACATGAAACATGAAACAATTTTGCTAGAGTTATTAAAGAAGAAAATTGTATTACTCATATAGACCTGAGATTTTTTTGGCTAGAGTTTATTGTATTACTCAGTAAAAATAATTTGGCTAGAGTTATTAAACATGAAACATCAGCCTCTTAGCCCAACTCCACAAAATCCTTTAGTTCTTCCTAGCATCAAAGAATGTCTTTAAGGCATAAACGCTGCCATAGTCACATCTCAAAGTATTAGTTAATTGTTTTGGCTACCTTTTAGCATTTTTTTTTGTATGTTCAGTAGCTGAATTATGGCTACTAAATTTTGTTAGTGATCCTCTTGGGTGCACATATGCTCATGCTACTGTAGGCCCTGTGTATTCGAAATGAATTATTGTTCATTAAACTATTTTGCTGTGTTAAAATTGTTATTGTTCATTAAACTATATTGTGTTAAAACTGTGTTATGTTGTAGCAGCACAACATAGTTCTAGCATAACACAATTTCAAAAATTGTTTTTGTTTTTTATATGCAATATCTTCATTGCATTTTTCATCTTGTTTGGTTGATTGTGATTCGAATCATGCTCCAAAATGTTTATGCGGAGAGATGACTCGTCTAAAATTTTTAAACACCCCAAGAAATCCAAGGCGACATTTTTATTCATGTCCAAATTACAATAAAGAGGTAAACATTAATTACTCTTATTTGTGTACTTTTATTTTCAGACATTGTTCTATTGATTGTAGTTTTCATTTGTTGTAGGGAAGGCCATATTGTGAGTACTTTTTATGAGCAGATATTGAAGTAGGAATGAAAGAAAAGTTGTCTAGAAAAGAGAACATTGCCCCCAAAAAAGAGATGAAGAACTCTAAAAGTGGGAGGAAGAACTCCAAAAGAGGGAGGAAGAAATCCAACGTGCAAGGGTAGAGATTCAAAAATCAAAAGAGGACATCCAAAATGATCGGGATGAGCTTTATGATCAAATGAAAGATATTAACTATGCACGCATGCTACTCTGCGTGTATTGGAGACTCGCAATTCTAATATTATGTTATTGGATTGGATAAAAAACAATTACAAATTAAGTAAATGTGTACCAAAACTTTTGGACATGCCTATGCTTACCTTGTCGTTAATATCTAACTGTATCTTTACGGAGTCATCAATAGCTCGATTACATATGAAAAATCTTGCCTTTCGTGGACTTAGTCTATGGTTGTGTGCATTTTGTACACTCATTATGTGTAAGACATCACCAACCAAGATTGCATTAATCTTTGCCCTAAAATTGGTCTTCGTTGTAGGGCGTGGTTTAGAAATATTGGTAATACGGTTCCTTGCCTTACCATCACGCGCACAACCAAGTGTTACATATCTAACACTTCCATCAGCTTCCCTTCTACTTCTTTGGATTATTGTGCCAAATTCATTATGTCTCTCATATTGCTTATATTAGTCAATGAGTTCTTGCTCAATTTTAGAAAACATCTTAACCGTTGGCTCTAAAACCGCATCATCATCATTATTCCCCGGTGTGGCTCTAAAACCCCATTATCATTAGTTACTTCCTCATCATCTCTCACATTTGGGGTATCCATATAATTACTGCTTTCAGAAAAAAAATAGCAATCGCCTACTAGATGTGCTTTTTTCACCTTTCTCCATCAAGAACAATCTTAATATATTTACACATAACATAAAATCAAAAAAATTAAATAAGTTAGCATTGAATATGTAAACAAACAAACATCAAGAACAATCTAGACATGTTTCAAACTACAAACAAACAATAAAGAGCATTGCAGTGGATGAAGCCTCTCATGTTTCAAGCATAGTTATTTCAAAACAATAAAGACACAATACTTCTTTTTTAAATATTTCAATTTTCAAGCCAATCACCTGTTGAAATGGAACTAGGTATATTCTTAAATCCTGAAAATCATACGTTAAGCTTCTCCCTTGGTTATTTGGTATATTTAGGTAGCAATGGTTATTTGATGTTTCCATAAAATCCCTCCACCAGCCACTAAGCTTCTCCCATTGAATACGTTATTTCTTCTCTTCGTAGCCAGACGTGAGGGTTTTTTTCTTTTTTCCTCAAAGCTTTTGACTTGCTTCTTAGGAGGTTTGGTTTGTTCCTTTTTTCAGTCTAGAATTAGCTTGAATGACTGTTAGTTGTAGTATTTTGTGTGAGACTTCTATGTAATTTTCCTTTTTAGGTCTTGAATTGCATGGATGAGTGCCATTACTTGTTTTTCAAAGTTGATTATTTGTAGTATATGATTTCTACTTTCTATTTTTTTCCTCAATATAACTAATTTTGGACGCTTGGGATTTGCATAGAAAAAAAAGTCTCTGAAAATCATTATACATCTATTTACACTAATTGGTTAACAACTATTGAAGAAATAACAAGGTAATTATACCTGTAAGTGTCGATGGTGGAGGATGCCGACGATGGAAAGTGGAGGAGAAGATTGCCGCTACAAGGAGCACGATGATTGGCAGTGGCGCAGTTTGCTGCTTTCCATCTATGGTGGAGGAAGTCATCCCCACCGAGGAGTCGTCGATGGTGGAGGACCCAGATGTACGGCACAGAGAGGGATAGGGAAATCAAAATTCGTTTTCAGATTTCTGGGCTCGTTTTTTATTTAGAAATAAGGGTATTTGATCAATTTAATGATAAAAATGGGGACAATTTCATCTATTCCTATATTAGGATTGCAAAGGAGTCCTATTTGTGGACTGTGCGTAGCGCTACAAAATACAAGCTGGAAATCAACTCATAATCTTGATGATATGGCAGATATGGGAAATTGACTCGTGATATCATAACAATATTTTATTTAATTTTTAACTTTAATTTTAATTCATCTCATTTTAATTCAACTTACTATCCAAACCTCTCCTTAATTGGGAAACAATTTAAAAGGAGACTTATAAAAAAGAGGGTGGGTTCACTTAGATATATTCACTTCTGGCAAACTATGAGAAATGGCTGTCTCGACTCTTCAATACTCGAGAGCACTTTACCCACTTTGTACTAACGTAATCACCCGCCGGGCCACCTCCATCAAGTTTTGGTGCCAAGTGCCCTTGGTGTGCAAGAACCCATGTCGAGTGACGTGGCATCCGAGAATTGTACCAACAATCTTCATCCACGTACTAACAATAGGAATATATATATATAAATATATATATTATTAATGTAAAAATTACTGTCGCAAAAGACAACATGAGCCTGATAAGATTACAAAGTTTCTACCTCTCTAACACATGGGAAAACTGTCTTCAGATATGATGCAATGATTTGTTCCTGGCTCTAATGGCACACAACCACTGTCTTGGGGACTCAACATCATCGCCTGTGATCGTTGGAACATGCCAACTACCCCTGTCTGACTCCTGCATTTACATTACCCAACATTGATATGAATAAGAAACTCCATATAGGAACAACTTTGACATTTTAATTCTCTAACAATCAATTAGACAAGTGATTAGCAAGTGTATGGTTGATCATCTTACCTGAAGAACATTTGAATAAGGGGGAGGCATGTGGAGAGTGGGCCCGCACTCTGATGAGAATGACAGTCGAACCTGCAAATTATTGACAAAAAAAATTAAAAAAAAACCGTCTCATATTCTTCAAAGTAAAGACAGGAACTGTTGCATATCCATCCTCTTTTTTTTTGTGAGCATATCTATTTAAATAACTAGTAAAACAGACCAGTTCAACTCATTGACTTCATGCAAGTTCTGGGGGAAAAAAACATTGCAACTCCAACACAATGACAAAAATCTTCCAGAAAAGTTGATATAAGTCAACTAAAAACATGCCAGACAGTACATATACGTGTTACCAAGCATTACCATGTGGACTTCTAGGAAAACTAGATATTAAAAAATTTAATGAACTGGAGCACTACAGTCCTATGGGCTATGGCAAAATTACTGGAGAAAGCTTTTCGTCAGTGAAAGAATATATATACATGTTGCACCATAAAATTACACACAAAAGCAACATCTCAAATTCTAGGAGAAAGGACTAGGAGGCATCCGACTATATTAAAAATTCCTAGTGCTAATTACATAATAGTTTAAACTATTTAAGTCCCAAAATATCAAAATCATAGTTTGGCAAACATACAAATAAAATGAGGAAAAGGTATTGATATCTAGGATCAGGTGCAGCAATTTTACCATCCTTTTTTTTTAATAAAAAACAAAAGTGCAAGCATTGATGATTTTAGGTTTTTCCAAGACAATTACAGGCTTTGAATACCCGGGGAAACCATGTACCGTGAAAGTGCCAATTGCATCTCATATTAAGAATATCCTCAAAATTTTGTTGAAAGGAAACAGCCATCTCTGGATTACAGTTTTGCACGAGAAAACCATGTTGTTCTAGCAAAGGAGACAACAATGCTCGGTATTTATTTAATTATTTGGGCAAACAAAATGCTTGGAAGCCACCATATGCCAGTCTACCAGGCTAATGCCTCGCCTTTTTTAAGAAACTAGCAGCCTCCAAAGTTCTTATTCACTACAATGATTAGACAGAAAAATGCTTGAATAAATCTGATTTTACCTAATTTAAATCTACTGCATCTAGCTTCTGCTACTACAAACAAAAATTTAAACAAAAGAAACAGAGCATTCAGGATCCTTGTAAGGGCAGCAATCTGAAGTGAACAAGCCTGTGCTATATCAAGTGAACAGAAAGTTTATGCCGGGGAATCCGAGTCCTATGATGCTCGGCTGACAGATGCGACGTTAATAGCACTAGACTACCTCAAGGTAGATCAGTGCAAAACCGGCCAGAAGAGATGAGCATTCTTCGGTTGGTCATCTGAATGTCAAGGCCAAGAAGATGGCAGCGCACCTTTAGGGAGTGTACAACCAAGTCAAACAAGCAATCTAGGCGAGCAATGCAAAGTACAAGGTTTAAGCCGA
>QEOT01121923.1:4728-19274 GCA_003123785.1 Pterocarya stenoptera | reverse complement strand
AAATTCTATATCAAAAAGGCTGCACCCGGTACTTACCCTTTTATCTATGTCGAGTTTTCTGGAATCAGAAATAATCTCAATACCTTTTACCCCCGGCGCCGTAGGTTCCTTCAAGATCTATTCTGATAAGAGTCCCAAGGAAAAAGAAGCTGCAGCCATATAGAGAAGAGTTGGAGAACTCCTTGATTTTTCTATTGAGTGTGAGTTCAGAAAAGACAGAAGAAACCCTAGTTGCAGGTCAGATAAAGAGAGTGACTCGCAAATACAGTGATAAAATGAAGACGGAGATCAGAAAGGGAGGCAAAGAGCATTTTCAGTAAGAAGGAACGAGAGGCCAAAGACAAGGGCAATAAATGGGGGGCACAACCCTATAAGAAAAGAAGGATGACTATGTCACTGCCTTTATAATAATGTCAAACACTGTTCAATCGATAGCATATGTTCAAACTTGCCCCCGTCGCAAGTTTTTACTCCTGTACTCACATATTTCAAAGATCATGGATCAAAATTCAAATGCAATATATTGTAACATGTTTATGGGACCCTACAATATCGAAGAAAAAACATTATATTTTCACTCCATCTTGAGGCTGCTAGCATCTATATGAGAAATTTTTGTTTCATGAGACACCTAGGATAGGTCTGGGGATGAGACGAGAATTTTATGTTTTGTTTTAAAGTTTAAAATATTATTTTTTAGTTTTAAGATTTGAAAAAGTTGAATTGAAATTTGAAAAAATTATATTGGAATTTGAAAAAGTTGAATTGTTTATTATATTTTATATAGAGATTTGAAAAAATGTAATGATGAGATGAGATGAATATGAGAAATCTCATCTTGTCTTTGCCTCCAAACCTATCCTAGAATCTCTTGTACGTGTGATCATCAAAACGCCTGTTATAACATGATCATATATATCCTTATTAATTTCTTCTCATATATATCCTTATTAATTCCTTCTCATATATATCCTTACTAATTTCTTTGTCAAATTGGACCTACATGTTAACAAAATGTGCCATAAGCTTGGACTCTAAGTGTAATTGTGGCTGCAGTGAAGCTGTAGATCAGTCTGATTTACATGTTTTTAATGGTTGTGATCTTCCTATATTTGTATGGCATCACTTCTCATAGATTTTTGGCGTCTTAGATCTTTCAGCTTTGGGGTGGAGAGATAAATTGCTACCTTGGGGGGTCGATTTTTCATGGGACAAATCAGATTCATAGAATTGCTCAATTAATTCCCTGTTTTATTCGAGATCACTGTGAGAAATNTCGATTTTTCATGGGACAAATCAGATTCATAGAATTGCTCAATTAATTCCCTGTTTTATTCGAGATCACTGTGAGAAATTTATACATGGATTCTCCATTCATTTGGGGGTTGGTACAAATGTTTTTGCAGAGATTGTTGCAGTTAAATTAGCTGGTCTTTCTTTGTGTTACCAACTTAGTTTTTATGATGTCATTATTAAGTTTGATGCATTGCAGGTATGTGAATATTTGGATGGATATACTTGAATTTAACAAGTTTATAAGTTTTGATGTGCAACATATATACAAAGAATGTAATGGTGTGGCAGATGGATTAGCTAATCTTGGAGCTTCAGGTATTACTTTGTCTTTCTCTTTTATTTTACAATTACTTAAAATTTTGTATGGGATTTTTTTACTGATAAATCTGGTTTACCAAATTTTAGATGGGTCAAATAGTTCATTTAAATATTTGCTTTATTTCTGTTATAGATATTTTGGAACAGTTAATATTGTAAGTAGTAGTTTTATTTTCTTAGAATGAGGTTTTACAAGAGTTTTGGTTTTGAGATTTATATATATAATCCCCGAACCTCTTACACTAATTGTAAAAAATATTCTTCTACTATAAGAAATGGCTATTAATAAGTTTGGAAGTACCGTCCTTCTTCTTAAAATAAAAAAAAAAATGGATATAAGCAATCAAGTACTTAACCCAAAGAGAAGAATCATGTATAATTTTAGATCATATTCGAAGCCGACCTTTTTTTTTTTTTGGTTAAAGTGGCACATGACTTTGGGTTGTCTCTCCGAGGCACATTAATTTAAGGGTTCATACTTCATTTGTTAAAAGACATGGTAGCTAGGGAAGCTGCAACGTCGTCCCAGCCTCTGAAATTTTGTACTGTTGACTTCAATAATTGAGTTTGAATGCTAGCAGCACGAAACTCTGAAAACTTTACTGTTAGCTTCCATTATTGAACACATGCAGTAATCAGCAGCATGCATACAGTTCGATCTCAGTTAACTATTTCCACTCAAGTTACACAAAAACTTGGCTGAAATTTAATGGGCCGGGATGCATACCAATTAGGTGTAGTTGAAAAGTTATAAGATCAGATGAAAATTGAATAAAATTTTATTTTTTAATAATAATATTATTTTATAATTTAAAAATAATAAATTATTTATTATATTTTATTTAAAATAAAATAAAACCCTTCAAACGGGGGCATGGCACTTGGGACCTGATCTCTCATCAGCTATCTCTTTACTGTTTAGAGTTTAGTTTGTGATGTACCTAGTACGTACTCCTGACAAAGTCAAACTTAAATATTACTGTAATAATGCAGTCAAATCCCCCCCGATCATCATGAGATATTGCAACTTGCAAGAAAATTGAAACAAAAATGCAGATTCACCAACAATATATACTGGAAAATGCTGGGCGTCCCGCTCCCATCGCTTGCACGGTGTGTTTTTTTTCATATGTTTTTTTTTAATTTTTTTTTATATATAAATTTTTTAATAATTTTAAATATTTAAAAAAATATAATATTATTAAAAAATATTTTCTTAATTAAGAAGTATGTATATATGTACGTAAAAAGCATGCGCGCAATGAATGGAAGGCGGTTTTGTGTACAGAAAATAAGGGAAATGCCATATAATATTATATGATCTTTCAGAGGCCAAAAAGGCAGCTGCTTACTTTATTTTTAAAGGCTGGGTGGTGGATTCCCTTTTTTTTTTCTTCTGCTTTTGGCTTAACGTACGGGTTCCCTGGAGCTAGTTAGGTAGCTACAACATTAATATTGCTTTCCAACTTTTTGGTACCCCCAATTACAAATCATTATTAATTTCTATCAAAACTTGCTTTGTTACGCACAATTGACTCGATATACATCGTGTGTATATACACATATATGTGTAAGACAATAAATTTTTACGAATCTACTTTTTGTTGCCTTATTACATGATTTAGATTATAATTAAACTTTTTGTTGATTTATATACACAAACATATATTACGTATAATGTTTATGGAAACTAAGAGCTCGTTTGGAGAGTAGTGAGATTAGATGAGAGTTTACAAATTGTAATAAGATAGTTTGTAAATAATAGTACGCACGTAAAATAATTTGAGTTGATTATTTTTTGGATTTTAAAAAATAATAGAAAAAAAATTGAATAAAAAATATTTTTATTTGAAAAAATAGAATTATTTTTTATTTTTTGTTTGAAAGTTTTAGAAAATTATAATGATTCATTTAAAAATTTTATATTTAAATTATGTTTGAGAATGAGATGAGATTAAAATTTTAAGATAAGATCTATTTTTCAACAAGTCGATAAAATAATTGATTGGACCTTCCGATCCCTTCTTTCAATTTCTAATAATATGGGTTATGATCATAGGCTAATAGCCTTTGCATGGGTATCAAAAAGCAAAGTGGAGAGAGATGATTGGCACTTCAATGAACCATGAAAAATCCTATTCATAATAGGCCGTCATTGCTTACATATATACTGAGAAATCACACGTCAATATTGAACTATATATGGAATTAAATATGAAGACTAGTAACGTACGGTTGCTTCAATATTTCTTATTCTCTGTTGGTATATATATGTTGTACCAGGATCTGCTTATGTGTCTCTTTATTTTATTTTATTTTTTCCTAAGCAAGATACATTCATTGATATAATAAGAACCTGAAATACAATATGTGTCTATTTCTTTCTCGTTTAATCTAATTATGATAAGAATTTAATTAAAATGATATTGATCCGTTAATAAGATATAATTGGATCCAAACAAAGGTTTTAACAAGCTGTTTGAGTAGCCTCCCTCTTACAAGATACCTCTCTCTCTCTCTCTCTCTCTCTCTCTATATATATATATACATATTCAGAAAAGAGGGATGTTATCCCTCATTTTATACCACACATTTTATATATTTTAAAATTATTTTTATTTTATTTTATTCTTGTTAAACTAATCGAGTCATTCTACTTATCATCCATACACCACATATTTGTTATAAGAAAAATGAAATAAAAAATTAAAATAAATGAAGTGTATAGTGTGTGAGGATGATAAGTAGAATTATTTATCTTATGATCTTGGTAGCTGTTGAATAAATAAATAAGAGTAATGATAAATTTACTACTTCTTACTACCTATTTACAACTCATTTTATTTTATTTATTTTTTATTTTTATACTTAATGTTTAAAGAAGTGACTATCAGTAAAATTATATATTTTTTCTTAATGATTAAGGATGTTAAAAAATAAGTTAAAATAAAATAAAAATTTTAAAAGTAATGCTATTCATCATTCCTTCAACATTACATGATGTGATATTAGATAATTTGAAACTATTTATTATATTTAACTTGTGAACCTATCAACTAATGTTATATCATGAGATGATGAAAGGATGATAAAAAAGAAGATAATAAATATATTTACTCAATTTTTAAATATATCATAAAATAATAAATTAATAATAAGAAGATAGTAAACTTATCATTATCTAATAAATAAACAGATTATATTTTCGCTTTTAAAATCGAATAGAACATCGTATTGCGGCCCGGCCCAGATTGACTTGGAGTGCTGCAGAGAACCTGACGACGACGAAAACCATCCATCCGGATTTGATTCGGACACCATGCACCGTCGCACGTTAGAAAACATAGCATTCAGGTGAATTTTTTCAATTAATTCAAACGACTTTTAAATATCAAAATAATTATTCATTCTAAAAATAATTCCACCCTCTTACCAAAATACAGAATATCTTGTTAATGAAAATTTTATTTGCAGTCTCCATTTGAAGATTGTATATGCATACTGTTTATTAAATGAAAAAAATATCATTTTATAAAGGGTATTTTTATAATTTTAAAAAATTTTAAAAATAAAATTATCTAAACTTGTATTACAATTTCTATTTGAAAACTGTACGTAGCATTACTTTTATTACATACGAGTATAGTAGTTGATCTAAATTTATTCATTTAACTTTTATTCGAATATAAATAAATCTCGATTTTATCATTTAGATATATTTTATGTTCACAAAAAATTTATTTTTTATTCAAAAGAATTCTAATTTATTCTCAATCTATTTATTTTTCACAAAATGTATTTTTATATCCCATTTTATAACTTTATTTATAAATTTTAACAAATACATTTTGAGTTTTTATAAATGATATATAATACATACACACATGACTAGTTATATAGTTTAAAAAAATTCTTCTCATACTATTTACTATTCCACACTACACATCATATAAAAAATATCTCTATATTCTATGAAAAATACCCTCACACCATATAAAAAATGTATAGGTATGAAGTGTGAGAGTGAATAGTGACTGATGAATAGTAAATCCCTATAGTTAAATACTTAATCATAATCATATATTCATAAATGGTTCATTTAATAAACATACTAAGATGAGCTCAAGTTTGATTATCAAGTCCGTTCTCACGCAACTTGTCAGATATTATTTGATCATTCATAACCCTGCATATTTTTAGAAAAATAATTAAGCTTGCTCATAAGGTTTTTCTCCTAAACAAATTTAACTTTATAATCTAATTTTAAATTTATTAATTATTGTGCTTTCAAGTTTGAATATATCAATCTTATCGTTAGTATATCATTAACAACCCATTCGAATGACAGGTAAACACTAATGATCGGATGCCACTAATTATGTGAAAATATAGATTGAAAAATCCAAAAATTAATATTTAAGTCATAAAAGTAACTATAAAATAGGCACAAGACTTATATACAAATATTATCCAATTGTAAAAATATTTTATTAATATCGTTTTCTTAACTAGTAATGTTATATACAATATTAGAATGTGTAAGTTTAGCAAACTTTCTTTGAGAAATAATAAGGTCTACTATTAAAATAATTATTTTTTCATGTGAGTTTTAAATTTATTCACTATTTTAAAAAAATGCATTTCACACTTTAAAACTACAAATATAATTTCACTTTATTTAAATACGATTTTCATAATTTGGCTATTTTAACAATAATTTTAAGAAAAATTATACTCATCATTTATATACCACACACCAAACATGATTTTTTATTTTTTTCTTATCAAATATGTAGTGTATGGATAATGAGTAAAATAATTCATTTAATTTAGTAAAAATAAAACAAAACAAAACAAAAAAATAAAAAATAAAAATCAAATGGGGTGATGAGTAGAATGACTATAATTTTAGAAAAATTATACTTATTATCCCTATATCACACACCATACATGATTTTTTATCTTTTTATTTTTATTTTTAGCAAAAATGTGATATATGGATGATGAATATAAAAACTCAATTAATTTAGTAAGAATAAAACCACAAAATAAAAAAAATAAAAACAAGTGTAGTGTGCAGTGCGTAAGATAATGAGTAACAAAATCCATAATTTTAAACCCGCAACACTTAATAGAAGAGAAATTCTACTTATCATTTTCACATTATATATCAACATATAATTTATCATTTTTATCATTTTATTTAAATATATATATTTACAGCAATACGTATGGTTAAATATATGAGCAAAAATGACAAGTTGGTTGTTTGGGGATGATACGTAAACTTTTCCCAACCGAGAATATAAGCTGCACAACTTCCGCTTAGTTCTTAAACCCTAATTTATACGTCTCTGTTCACACTTCACACACCGTTCCTCTTTCCTCAAGCCTCCATTCAACTCTCTCAAAGGCTCAGCTGGCTTGTAACAATGGTAAAACACTACAGGCCTCCCGTAAGTTCTAACTCTCCACCGCGTTGCTTTAGGTAACCTATGATCAATATGGAAATGGAAATTTCAATTTTAGTACTATTTTGTATTTTCTCTCCTTTTTCCAGGGAAAGAAAAAGGAAGGAAACGCTGCTAGGTACATCACTAGGTCGCAGGCAGTCAAACATCTTCAAGTCACTCTTCCCCTTTTCAGGTTCCTCTCTTGCTCATAACGTTGTGTGTTTGTGTGTTTAGCTAAAGCATTGAGGTTTATGTATTTAGGTTTGTATACTAGGAAAATGATTATGAATACATACCTTTCTCTGTGTGTAAATTTGAGTTGGATTTCATTCGATTTGGCTGATTTGAAATCATCAAGTAATATATTCTCCAATTATTTCAGTAGAGTTTAGCTGTGTACTATTTCTGCAAGCATAATAGCCATCCTTTTGGGATATGGGCTTTGGCTTTGGCTTTGGATTTGGCTTTGGATTTGGCTTTGGATAATTTGAGTAATTCTTATTAAGAAATTAGCAGGTGGATGATGCCAAGCAAAATGCATGCATTATGTTAATGAGCACTAATGCAACTTTTCTCTGAGTTTTTAGCTTGTGTTTTAGGTTTATAGTATCAGGGCAATTCATATTAGGCCAAAAGGTGAATGTAACTTCCATCCCCAGTCTGTGCTGTTCTGTATGTTTGTTTGAGCCGTTAAACAAAGTTAGATTCTTGTCACGTTTTGTTGGAAAGGGGCATTTAACTGGGAATATGAACTCATCAATTGCTTGAAAATTGTAGGAGACTATGCATTCTCAAGGGTGTATTCCCTCGGGAGCCAAAGAAGAAGGTGAAAGGAAATCATCACACTTATTATCATGTGAAGGATGTTGCATTCCTGCAGCATGAGCCCTTACTCGAGATATTTAGAGATAAGAGGGCTTATGAGAAGAAGATCAAGAAAGCTGAGTCAAAGAAGAACCCAGATCTTGCCAATCGTTTGCGAACCCGCATACCTACTTATACCCTAGATAGAATTATTCGGGAGAGGTTTGTTAAACCATCCATTGGCTTGGAAAGATATGATGCCAGTTGCTTGCTGCCGATGAAAAACCACTCATATTTGCTGTCATAATGCTTGGATTGTAGGTACCCAAAGTTCGTTGACGCACTTAGAGATTTGGATGACTGTCTCACGATGGTGCATCTTTTTGCAGCATTACCTGCATTGGATAGGGAGAAATTGGAAGTGGACCGTGTTCATAATTGTCGAAGGTAGATGCTTCATTTTTATAGAAAGAGGTGAAATTGTGTCAGATATATGCTAGTTTTCCATCAACAAAAAAGTACGAGTGGTTAGATGACTTTAAATACAGGCTTATCATCTCGTGAGCACTTATCTGTGGTAAATCATGGTTTATTTTCCAGATTGAGTCATGAATGGCAAGCATACATCTCTCGTGTTCATAAATTACGAAAAGTATTCATATCTGTGAAAGGCATATACTATCAGGTACCGCAACCATATATTATTTACTATAAATGTTTACTGGGCCTGCATATGGAAATTTTTTTATTTATATTCTCGACATCTTTGTACTGTTTGTCCTCGAAGGCCGAGGTTGAAGGTCAAAAGGTCACATGGTTGACCCCTCATGCGCTGCAGCAAGTTTTGCCCGAGGATGATGTTGACTTCAATGTCATGCTAACTTTTCTGGAAGTTTATGAGGTTAGTTTAAAGTGTTTTTTTTTTATTTGTTGTTCACGCCATTATTTTGCACTTACAAGGGAAGCAAGTTTTTGTAATATCGAATATACTTATTTTTTGTGGGTGCAGACTCTTCTCACCTTTGCTAATTATCACCTTTATCATTCAATAAATGTGAAGTATCCACCCATTCTTGATCCTCGACTGGAAGCCTTAGCATCAGGTATGGTTTTCGCTATTCTGGTTGGAGATCTCCAAGTTCTCATCCAGGGATTTTGGCTTCTTCTTCTTCTTTTTTGTACTTACAAAAAAAATATTTTGGCATCTTGAAGCTGTGTGCTGAACTTCTATATTTGTAGTTTTGGTGGGTGGTTATTCTTTAGGCTGTTTATTAATTAAACATGTAATTTAGTAATTTCTTACCTATGCAGATCTCTATGCATTGTCAAGATACATTGATGCGAACTCTAGGACTTCTGTGGTGGATCCTCAAGCTCCTACCATGTCAGGATCTGAGCAAGTTGAGACCCAACAGAAGGGGACACAACCTGATGAGTCTGATCTAAGACTAGCTCAACTTCAATATCAACTTCCTTTGAATGAACCTGGTGCGCTGATGCGCCTTGCTGAAGATGTTGCTGGTGAGGATGAAGAAGATGAAGACACAAGGGAGTGTAAAAAGCTCTTCAAGAGTCTGAAATTCTTCTTGAGTCGCGAGGTGAGATCAATTTCTTGTTATTGACCTTATGAGATATTGGATTTTTGTCCAAGATAAGATCTGTTAGAGTGACCTTTAGGTATAAAAAGGCACTTAATGGCTGCTGCCACAAAGACATAAAAGGGACCTCAGTGGCAGAATCTTCTTGCTCACACATTTTTTCAGTTTTCTGACTTTAGTGATTTTTACTCCTAAGGGGTGGGTGTTTGTGTAAAAATCCTCCGAAGAGGTGACGAAGATTAGAGATGCAATCATTTGTTTATCCTCTCTATTTATAAATTACATTTGTTACGTTCAGATTCCCAGAGAGTCATTGCTTTTTGTCATTCCTGCTTTTGGTGGTGTCGTTTCCTGGGAGGGAGAGGGGGCTCCATTTAAGGAATCTGATCAGAGCATTACTCATCAGGTTTGCCATTAAACTCGTTATATAGGAGATAGCACGTTAACAGATTAATACATACATACGTGGATTATTTTTTGTTTCTTGTTTTATTTTTTTGAAGAATTGTTAAATCATTTCTGTGTGGTTGCTTTTTGATGCAGATTGTTGACCGGCCAAGTCAAGGTCATAAATTCCTCTCCAGAGAATATGTGCAGCCACAATGGGTGTATGATTGTGTAAATGCTCGCATCATTTTGCCAACCGAGAATTATTTGGTGGGAAGGTAATTTTTCAAGTCCCTTATGAACGTGATTGATCAGATATGATACATTGTGCGCACAAAACATATTTCTTGAGAAATGTTTTTTGTGGACCTCCATGTCTGCTATTGTCAACAGCAAGAAATGACGTATTTATGTCATTCAAGATTGATATGGTTCCTTCTAACTTCTAAGGTGAAAGTTGGTGCACATCTATCACCATAGTATTAATTTTTGACTTATTCATACATGTCAATAGGGTTCCTCCACCGCACTTATCACCTTTTGTTGACAATGAGGCGGAAGGTTATGTTCCTGAGTATGCGGAGACCATAAAACGATTGCAGGCTGCTGCTAGAAACGAAGTCCTTCCATTACCAAGTGTGGGAAAAGAAGATTTGGAAGATCCTCAGAAGTTATTGCTTGAAGGTGTAATTGATCGGGCAGAAGCCAATGAAGCTGCTGAGAGAAAGCGCAAGGTAGGAAACTGCATGCAGTACTGCATATTGTATCAAATGTGATGGTATTTGATATCTTCATTTTGATGGCATGTTCATTACTTCATCCATGTTGTCATTAACAAAAATGTTGAATGGATGCAGATGACTCTTGAGCAGAATCGTTATCTTGATGAATTGAAAGTGGAAGTTGATGGTCTCCGGTCTTCTTCAACTGGTCTGGACAATAAGCAGACTTCTAAAGAGATGGAGGCTAGGGAAGAATCTGAGCCTGATATACAAAGGATTGTCCAGGATCATGCAAACATGTCAAAGGTTGTGATGTCGCGTAATAAGAGGAAGCTTTATGAAGCCATGGAGGTAAATTTATCAATTATGCTGTTTTTATTGTTTTCCTCTTTTTTTGGGAGGTGGAAGAGTGCATGTATCTGAGAGCGAGCTTATATAGTGGCTGTTTTGGATAATTTATGTAATAAGCTAATAACAGTCTGATATACACATCCTTGGGTTATTTGCTTATAAGATAAATATACTGTTGTTGGCTCAAGTGGTCAAGGCCTTGGGCTTAGGGGTATGCTGTCAAAGGCTCTTTTACCTCTTATGTTCGTATGCAATCATAAGTACCATCATTCAAGTTTGATAATATTCTCTTCTGGGGTGTGACTAATCTCTCTCTCTCTCTCTCCAGATTGGCAAAAAACGAAAGCAGGCTCATGTTAATCTTCTCAAGGAACGGAAGAAAAAAATTGCAGCCGGTCAGAAATTTGAGAGTTGAAGTGCCGCTGAGATTTGCACGGCTCTAATTTATTGCTGATTTGTTTTCTCTGTCATAACTGGTTAGAGGACAAAAGCATTTTTTCTTGGTTTCAAAGAATTTGATTGTTTCACTTGTCAACAAAATGTGAAAATGATCAAAATACTCAATGTTTTTTACTAGATAGATACCATCAATTTCGAATGAAATTGAGAGATTTGTTCCCAGGGTAGAAGGCTTTGAGCTTTATGACGACGTGTATTGAGTTCAACATTGCCAATGGAGGTAATGATTGGCGAAAATTTTGGTAAATATGTAAGAATATATATATTTGGCATTTGCTTTAATATTAGAGAATTGTTACAGAGACAGAGATTACACAAAATAAAATTACAAATTGATGTAATTTTATGAATCTATTAAATTTATTTTTAAATTTACAATTTGATACAAAATAAAACTACAAATTAATGTGATTTTATGAAATTTGTTTGATATATTTTATAATAAAAATAATTTTATAATTTGATGTATCATGTCAATTTATATATTTATTATGAATTATCATTCTTTTGATTGCTGAAACCAATCTGTATTTTTATAGAATATTTAATAAAATAAAATGTAGACTCTGAACTTGAATTAAATGTCTCGCTGATTAAACTTGTAAAATCCCTGTTAGATGCAATTGAGCTTCTGGCAGTGGCATGTGTGTAAATTTGGATGCTGCTGATGTACGAAAATTGTGACTGGTCCCCACCTAATAAGAAGTTTCCGTATAATACGTACCCAATCTGAGCGTGACGAGGGCTGTGATTCCCTCTAACAGTCTATAAGGGTTGAAAATCTATGATGGATCATTTTCATCACCATGCTTTTGTGCCGTGCAAGTGGCATTATTTTTGGGGGGAAGGGTCCACTTACTAAGACCCTTGTGAATTGACTACCACGCGATCCAATAATTCTAGGGTGGCAGCCTAATAATCTACGTGGCACCACGTAAACTGCGGGGCCCATATATTATTTAGGTGAGTCTTTTGCCATCTTGTATTTAATCATAGAATTTTGTATACAACTATTTGCTATTCACTCAATCTTTACATTCAAATTTACTCTCTTTTTTTTATTATTATTTAAAAAAAATGTGCATTTTAGTCCAGAAGGTTCATTTCAATTCTCCGTTCCCCCTGCTTTCTTTCACTTCTTCAGAAATCTTTCCCCCACATTATCTCCTCCATTCCCCTAACTCGTGTCCTTTCGCCAGTCTCACTCTCTACCTGTTCTGTGTAGCTCCATCACTTCAAAATTGTGTGGTTCTATTACTCTGATACCTTGTAACAAAAGTTTTCTTCTGGATTTACTATTTTCATACTGCTTTTCCAACTTTGTCATTTTTTGCATAGCTTCAATCCTCTGTTAGTATTGTAACTATTGAGATCTACCGTCTGTCGTCTTACAAGGATAAGAAATTAAAGAAAAGAATTTTTAATTTTTAATTTTCATTTTATCTCTCCATTTTTAACATTACACATATGGTATATTTATGCATTTATGAATTTGCGTTATGATAGACCGTGACGTGAGAAAGAATCGGATTCGGCCATGTCAGGAGTGAGGCATGCAGTTAGGAAATTGGAAGTTGAGTAGATTTTCTAATTAAAGACCCTTGTGAATTGACTACCACGCGATCCAATAATTCTAGGGCGGCAGCCTAATTATCTATGTGGCACCATGTAAACTGCGGGGCCCATATATATTTAGGTGAGTCTTTTGTCATCTTGTATTTAATCAAATAAGTTATTTTTCTGAGGCATTTCTAGAGAGGGTACAAGGATACTCTTGGACGGTAGCTGCTTGTTTCAGCGTACATCTTTGCTTATTTTAGTGAAAGAATTGATATTTGTACTGACAGTGTAAAGTGTCGTATATTTTGTAATATATAGAAAAAGAAAGATATTATATATAATCATTAATTATATAAGTGAAGTGAAGTATATTTCTTTTAAAAAATAATCTGATTTATTATTAATTTTTCTTTTTATAAGAATCTCACATTCATTTATTTAAAATACACAATATTTACATACTCAATAAGTGAAAATTATTTCTCTAACTGTATTTAGCCTTGTTCGCTTTTTCTGTAGACTGCAAAGTCCAAGAAACACAAGCAGAAGCCCATTAAAGCCCATTCAAATGGGTACATCTCATACATCCATAATGCTCGCCCGAGCTCCTGCCTGCCAAAACGACGTCGCTTTTTCATCTGTATCTGACTGATTGCATTTGCATTTGGCAGCACCATTCCCTAAGAACAAAATCATTGTGAAACGAACAAAGAACGTAGGAAATTAAAAAAGCGGGAAAAAGAGCCGTTGCCACCTGCCAACCAAATTTCTCGAGGTTTTGGCGCCAAAACCAAGTGCAATCGGTTTCGGCTGCCCGTAAAACTCCGGGCAGCTCTTTCTTCCTTTTTTACCTTGCTACAGAAATTTATCCTTTTTTTTATTTTTATTTTTAAATTCATTTGGAGAGAGTAGCTTGTTTCAAAATATAAATGTTCTCTAAAAAAAAAAAGATACAAATGTAATTGAATCGAGAAGCTCGTTAACATATTTGGTTCGGTTCGAATAAGTTTTCTTGGTCTTAATTAATTAAATTAAATAACAAAATTAAATATTAATTTAATTAAGCTCATTAACATGACTCAAAATAGCTCCTCTTAACATTTCTAAGCTTGTTTAAATTAGTTATTTCTCTAATTAATTATGCTAATTTTTTATTTATACTGAGTATAATTATATATATTAACATACTTTTAAATATAATACTCACGGAACCAAAATAAGGACCGTCATTGTTTCGTGTTATTTGGTGCTTCACGTCGTAAAACTAATATATATATAGTTGATATTCGATGTTTTTGTTTGAATAATATAATTATTTAGTTTGTAATTGTATTTGGAAGGTTCTTGTTGAATGGTTGTAAAATATAAAATCCTCCTGCAATTATTCAATCTTCGGTGTTAGATTATTAGCCCATGAACATATTATTCATAATCCATGTAAAAATCATTCACAATGACTTGTAATTTATAAATTCTTAAACGTTACAAGTTTCAAGTATAGATTATGGTATGAGACTTTGTCTTTTGAAAAATTATTGTTATTTTTTTTTTCAAAAATAAAATATAAAAAAATAAAATTTAAGTTTTAAAAAAATGCG
>QEOT01121922.1:0-19258 GCA_003123785.1 Pterocarya stenoptera | reverse complement strand
GCCTGTCGCCGTCGTTGTCTATCATTGGAGCGACAGTTCTCGACAACAACAAGTTTCCTTGCCATCGTTCCTCACCATCCTCTCCAGTGCACACTACGAAAATCAGTTCAACCACGCCACCTCTGACTACCGTGGCTAAATTCCCAAGACAAGGCCATCGTGATGCTTGCCACCGGCCACTCATAGTTTCCCCACCAACCTGAGGTCCACCTATCTACCTACTTTCACATGAGGCGACAGAGAGTACCAGCGGTGGTATTTTACTAACCATGCCCACCGTTCCACGGAGATGAGAGACAGCGAGTGAGTTCACTAACCATGCCCACCGTTCCTCGCCATCCCTATCTCGAGTAGAGATCTCGCCAAGCCGTTCACTGCGCATGGCTGGCGATGGAGCACGGTGAGCAATGATCCCTGTGGCGAGCTACCTCGGTGAGCATCTAGACACCAGACCCTGCCAGCCATTCGCAAACCAGGGAGGCCGCCACCTAGGTCGCCAATCCACCATGATGGCGACAGAGGATTGCATGTCCTTGGCCACTCTTTGTGTGTCCCATGCAACATTTCATACTTTTACTTACCTAAAGTGATGGTCAATGACCACACGAAGCTCCTCGCCATTCAAGTTCTAGCTCCTCGCTACACCTTCCAGTGCTAGCCCGAGCAGCTCTCACAGTGAGCAACAGTGCATGGCATGCAATGACTTACAGCGAGCAACAACTCCTAGGCGAGCCCGACCTAGCAAGCAAAGATAGCGAGACCACATCAATGGCAAGCAAAGGGGGCGAGAAAAGATGTTGAGACCACGAAACTAAATATGACAGATGTATAGACACATACACAGACATATCACTAGCTCCATGTCTAGCAAAGGTGGTGAGCAACCAACTAACCAGGGAGGCCGCCACCTAGCTCGCCGGTCCACCATGATGGTGACAGAAGGTTGCTCCTCGGCCACTCTTTGCGTGTCCCATGCAATGTTTCATACTTTTACTCACCCAAAGTGATGATCAAAGGCCACACGAAGCTCCTTGCCACTAAATTTTCTAGCCACTAGCACTCACCATTGAAGTTCTAGCTCCTAGCTGCGTTCTCTAGTGCTAGCCCGAGCAGTTCACACAGTGAGCAAGATTGCATGGTGGGCAATGACTTACTGCGAGCAAGAACTCCAAGGTGAGCAACCAAACTAGCACGCAAAGATAAAGAGACCACATAAATAGTGAGCAAATACAGTGAGACCACGTAAATGGTGAGCGAAGAGGGCGAGCAAAGATGGAGAGACCACGAAACTGAATATGACGATCAACAACAAACATACAGACATGTACACAGATAGATCCCTAGCTCCATGGTGAGCAACCAACCTTGGCGAGAAAGAGTTTAGATTCGAGATTTATTATTTGATGGAGCATGGTGAGCATAGAGCCGACAACTAGAAAGGCAAAGACAGAAGAGTTGATAAGCAGTGCACCTTGATTGCATATCAACTAGGAGCCCTGAAAAAAAAATGTGTATCCTAAAAAAATCTTAGTCAACAACGAGGGATCAAGAGAAACGGTTGAATAGCTCAAGTTTGCAAATCTCAAACTTGTGATTTGGATTATTTAATCTAACTTGTTTGGTTTTTATTTTGATGCGATCGAGCTCTAGCTCCTGCCATAGAGTGGGGTCGTGCTTTGTCTCCCACCACAAAGAGTTAACTGGGTGAGGCATCCTCCCGCTATACTCATATTCCACGATCAATGCACCCTCGCGCTACACTTAATCTCCAGAGTTGTGCGGTCATCTCCAGAGTTATGCGGTCGAGGCACCCTCCTGATACATTCGCATAACCAAAGTTACATGATCGAGGCATCCTCCCAATACACTCGCATCACCAGAGTTACGCGGTTGAGGCATCCTCCCGTTACACTCCTATCCCTAGAGTTACGCGATCGAGGGATCCTCCCGCTACATTTCCATCTCTAAAGTTATGTAGTTGAGGCATCCTCCCACTACACTCACATCGCTAGACGTGGTCGAGGCATCCTCCTGCTACACTAGCATCTCCAGAGTTACGCAGTCAAGGCATCCTCCCGCTACACTCACATCGCCAGAGTTACGCAATCGAGGAATCCTCTAGCTACACTCACATGCCAGAGTTATGTGGTTGAGGCATCCTCCCGCTATACTTGCATCGTCAGAGTTAAGTGGTTAAGGCATCCTCCTGACACTCGCATCTCCAAAATTACGCGGTCGAGGCATCCTCCTACTACATTTGTATCTCCATAATTACGCAGTCTAGGCATCCTCTCGTTACACTCGCATCTCCAGAGTTACGTTGTCAAGGCATCCTCCCCGTACACTCCCATCGCCAGAGTTACGCGGTTGGGCATCCTCCCGCTACACTCGCATCATCAGAGTTACACGATCGAGGCATCCTCCCACTACACTCTCATCTTCAGAATTACGCGATTGAGGCATCCTACCGCTACACTCACATTGCTAGAGTTACGCGGTCGAGGCATCCTTCCACTACACTCTCATCGCTAGAGTTACGTGGTTGAGGCATCCTTCCTCTACACTCACATCTCCAGAGTTACCCGGTTGAGGCATCCTCCCACTACACTCTCATCTCCAGAGTTACATGATCAAGGCATCCTCCCGCTACACTCGCATCGCCAGAGTTATGAGGTTGAGACATCCTCCCGCTACACTCACAATGCTAGAGTTACGCGGTAGAGGAATCCTCTCGTTACACTCACATCTCCAAAGTTACACAGTCGAGGCATCCTTCTGCTACACTCACATCTCCAGAGTTATGCTGTCGAGGCATCCTCCCATTACACTTACATCTAAGTGTCTCCACTCGCTACAACCATCGTTAGTGGTTTACCTTCAGGAACGAGCCTCCTAACTCTACAACCACCTTGCGTGGGTGTCCTTTAGGAACTAGTTGATGAGCTTAGCAACCACCTAAAGGTCGACCGGCACCCTAACCACTTATGTACAGGTTACTACAAACAAACTCTTACATTCACATCAAAACCGAAAAGCACCAACAGAAAATCACAACATGGGGCAAAATCCACTGAAGCCACCAAAAACCAAAAATGATCACCAAGCACAGAAATTTGCGCACTTTACTAATGATAAATAGTCACATACAATCATCAGTACACTAAATTATCATGCAAATGTTCTTACAAAATAACTTCATAGAAGCCCATCCTCGAAGGTCCTTACTACAAAGTTCACAATTTTTTCTTGAAAATGGCTCAAGGAGATCACCATTGCATTGCATAATAGTGACAAACTATGGAATAGTTTCCAATATTGTTTTTTTGGCAGTTTCTTACAGGTTACCCCCATCATAATTGACTTGAAGATTCTCAAGGCCTTTTTGATAAAAAAAAAAGTTGACCTTAAGAATCATTGGCATCTGTTCGGGACTAAATTGACTAGGTCTAATCCTTTGAAAACCTATCACTAATAATAAGTGAAGAGATAAAGCCAATAGATAATACATGGAAGAGATATGACAAGGAAAAAATAAACCAAAAGAAGTTGGCTCAGACTCTTAAAAGGAAACGGCTTTACAAGGTAAGTTGGATTCTATCACTTTAAGGAAGAAAACAAATCTCTATAAAAGGAGGAGATCTTTACAAATGAAGGGGGGGATTCTCGATAGGCAGGGCATGACTTCTTTACGCCTAGACTAAATTTCACTATTGTATTGAGCGATATGTGAGGCCATAAGAGATTGTCAAATCACTAATCATAGTGAATTTTGCCCCCCAAATAACTCTTGGGCGTAGGTTTTTATGCCGAACCACGTAAATTTCTGTGTTTGTCTTTATTTATTCTTAATTGTTTATTTATTATTTATTTTATGGATGAACACAAAGACCACTTTATCGACTCCCGAATCACCATTGTGGGCCGAGGATAATACTTTCCTCCCTTTCGGTCTATTGTGCAAATTAAGGTATTAACAGGCAGATTCAAACATTCTTTGTTCACACTCGAACATACTGACTAGAACTAATAATTTCATAAAATTAAAAAGCATACAAATTGTATCATATTACACTACAAATAGTATCATCTCATGAAAATGCTTTAGAGAGTTGCAAAATTAGACGACAAAAGTTTTGAACAATAATAGGGTTTATTTCTTATTGTTTCCTCACCCACCGCGATCCTGCTACAATGACATAACACGTTCCAGTACTTCTCCCTTTGTACTTGTTTTTGAACTTCAATGCATATTCTTTCCTCCTAGTCTCTTTGTCACTCCTACAAATGCATTTCTAAATCGGACTGTCGTGATAAGAGAGCCTTCAACTCCTATTGTCTCGACTTCATCTACTCAATTTCTTGGTGTGTGGCATCCAAATCCTTGTTAAGATTATTAACGTCTAAAGTCGAGTCCGTGGAGGGTGAACCGATATGCTTGAAAGAACGTCTCAAACCTCTGACCAAACTAGACTTGGTCCCGAGGACCTGCGTAAATATGTTGATATCACTAAGGAAAGATTCCTCAAAGGTGGGCTGCATCTCAATCATTGTTTCCTACAATAATTAGGAAGAAAACCACACAATAAGTGTGATGACCCAAACTCTTCGTGAGCATGGCCCATAGATTTTATGGTTAGTATTTGTGACTTCTTTGGGAGTTTTAGTTATTTTAGAAAGCCTTAGATCTTTAAAGGTATATTGAGCCCAAAAGAGGACTAACCTTAGAATGCTAAGTGAGATTTGGCCTTGTTTAGAAACTTAGGCCCAATGGCTTTAGGCCCATGGCCCATATTTTTAGTTACAAGTGCCATGTGGCATGTAAGTAAGGTATTATGAATCTAGACTTGATAATGGGTTAAGGGAGAAAGAGAGAAGTGTAGGAAAATGCCAAGGGTTGGCTTACACGCCTATCTTGGAAAAGTTGCTACTTGTCATTGTGTAAGAAACTTTCTAGATGATTCAAGGGACAAAAGGAACCTAGAGGAGACCAAAGGCTTTTCGGCTAAGACCGAAATTCCCACATGTTTAGACTCTTGTCTTGCCCAATTCGAGTTCCAAGGAAGATATCTTGGAAAAAGAAGCATTAGGGAAGTGAAATGAGATTTTTTTCTAAGAGTTTTGCATGAGAAACCGAATGGAGGTTTATGGGGTTTCAAAATTTAGTCAGATAATGCCAAATGTCAAGCATGCATGGAGTTTCTAGAAGGATATGTGAAGAGACATTTGGATTGAAGGACAAGAATGCCCTTAGAAATTCGGCTAGCACACTTCTAAGCCCTATGATCATTTGCCACTTGTCACCTAGGCTAAAATTAGACCAATAGAACATGAAATGTCACCTAGGGAAGGAGTGTTGGAAGATGAAACATCATCTTGGGAAAGGAAGAAAGAGGTGGATGGCCAAGCCATGGTATGTGTCTTTTGCCACTTGTCATCCATGCAAAAGATTGCTTGTTTGTAAAAATGGAGAGTCATTTGATGTTTTACTATGTTACCCTTAGAAGAAACACCCAATTGTTTGAAGAAATGAAGGGCATAAAGGGAAGAGAAGAGGAATTCGGCCAAGGGAAGAGAGCCTACATGCCAACTCCCAAAAGTGCATCTTCCTAATGTAATCCATCTAGGGAATTCCAAGAGGCATTTCGGCCAAAGTGAAAAGAGGAAGGAAATCTTTGCCACTTGTCTTACATGCATTGGTTTTCAATCACCAATGAGGGAATGAAGAGTTTTCTATAAAAGGGGAGGAAGACCACAAGCCCAAAGGCTTCTTCTTTTGCAAAATTTGAAATCTTAATGCTCTTACAACTTTCTCATATTTTCTTGGGGAATCTCTCACTTTCTTATACTTTCTCCTCAACCAAACAAGAAGATTTTCTTATTTCAAATAAAAGATTTCGGCACACTAAGTCTAGTCAAGGTAAGATTCGGTTTTTCCTTCTAAGCTTCACACACACATCACTTGTTCAACCCAAAAATGAGATTCCAATCTCATTTGGACAATGTGAAAGATAGAACACCCAATTTTCTTGTGTTTTTCTTGAAAATGGTTTAAGGTTCTTAAGAAACCTTTGAAGCCAAATAGAGAGAAGAGTTTATCTACCATGTTGTTTGGCCACTACTCATGTCTTTGGTTATTTTAGGGTTTGCTTTATTTTAAGAATGAAATGAAGAAGTTTTTACCCTAAAAACTCTAGAAGCTGTATAGATATAGATAAGTTTTACCCTAGAAATCTACTCTTACACTCAAGAACATGAGGTGAGGTTTTTAGTTATTTTTCTAATATGGAATGTTTGGATTTATAGCTTGCTAATATTGCTATACATGGATTTTTTTGTAAGTATACACCCAACCTACTTTGGTTAACACTTATATATGATTGCGTAGATCTTTTCATTTCCATGTTTGTTTTGTTGGTTATTTCTTGTTTGATTGTTCGATTATGTTAATATGATCTTGTATCAATCTATGGAAGGAATTATATGTTTGGAATTTGTGATGAAAATGTCATGAAATACTTGATGTTTCGGTTTTCACATGTTCAAGATTGATGGACTATGTACCATGATGTTTCGGTCATAATGTATTGTATGTTTCGGATCTTAGCTAAATGTCATGATTTCATGTTTTGTTTTACTATGCTTTGATTCCTATGTTATATGCTTAAAGATTGGAACATGTTTAAGTGATAAATCTCATGATTTTTAACCCTAAGTGTTTCGGCCTAAGCATGTTCCCAAGGTTTCATGAATGTGTTTGGATGTTTCATGTAATCATGTTATGAATTGAACATGTTATACTTGGTTATTTCATGCATGGTACATCATATGTCACATGTAAAGTAGAAGCACGTATGTCTTAAGTTCCATGTCTCATGCATTTGGGAAAATATTTTCCAAAGAAAGAGGTTCTTTTTAAAAGAAAAGAGTTAAATGTTTTATCATGACCCCAAGTGCTAGAACATGGAATTGTCCTAGTGGAACTTCTCTGTCTACTCTGGAGTGCTTAAAAATGGAGTGGTAACCACTAGGTCGACGAAGAATAGTCAACAAGCCTCAAATGGATTCTTTTCAAAGAATGCCGAAGCGAGGAAGCACCTACTGCTAGTGGGTGCATAAGACATGTAATTCGACGAAGTAAGGTTGAGTTATTATGATTCTTCGTGTATCTTGAGCTGTAGGGATGGTGGTAAGCAAAGATGATGGTAGTATCCCGCCTGTGGGTCGATAATGGTAAGATGACTAGCGGGAACACGTGGTGCAAGGAGGGGAGCCGTGTTGTGTCTACCCCATGAATAAGAATAAGAGTTCATGTGATAAGAATCACTTGATGTAAATATTGTGATATGTCTCTGATAAGAAAAGTTTCTAATTAATATCAACATGAAAAGAAAGTCAAAGAAGTTTTCTAAAAATGTCAAAATCTCTGTATTAGTCTTTTGAAAATGGTCAAATGCAATATGTCAAGTTTCTGTTAAAGTCAAGTACATGTTTTATGCACGCATTTCATGATGTATTCTCATATGCTTGCTTTAATTAATGTATGTTGTGTGATTACTTGCTGAGATTTCTCGAAATCTCATTGTGGTAGTTTACGTTACCATTCCCTAAACCGAAATGGTAGAAGTTGTAACAGGAATAGAGAACGCCGCCTATAACGAAGAGGAAGAGAATGGCACCTCCTCTAGAGAGGATTGTGGCTAAGATGGTCATTAATCTGCTTGAGTCCTCTCTTTGGGAGCTACTCGAGGCCATTGACCGGGAGATCACTGATTTTTTGGAGTCCATTGCGGAGTTTGGACGACGTAACAACCGGGACCAAGATAAGGCTTTAGAGAAGCGTGTGAAACCAGGATTACAATGAAGGAAAAAGAATCTTAGTTGTTTTAATGAAAAAGGAAGAGGACTTATGGTTTCTAGGCCTTAACTTTTGAGAATCAATATTTTGAAGGTCCCATGTGTTTTGGGAGACAAATTTTAATACTTGATATTTTGGGATATTTTATCTTATGCTATAATGCTTTGGTCATGGACAAGGTGTTAATACTTTTGTTAGTTGGTACCATGTACTTTGCAATTGTTGTTTGCGTTGCTTAGAATTTCCGACCTTTTATTATTTTCCGCTGCAATGATATTGCATACTGCTAGTGTACTTAGGTGTATAGCATATTATCTGTCATGTACAAAGGGTATGCAGCCTTGTGTTACATGTCCTGGCATTTCAGCCACCATCCAATCCTAAGCGGGAGCTAGGGGCGCCACAATAAGTAACATATTAAAAGAAATAGTAAGAAAATATAATATCCATTCACAAGTTGACATAATTTATTCACACAAAATGAATGCTACTTACATAATTATTTTTGGTCACATGATAAATCCACTAGCTGTGTATGCACCAGTGTGAGTAGTAGCAAAGACATGAATGAGTGAGAAATTTTCAGGATCATTGCATTTCTAACAAAGCCACAGTAGTAAATTTAAAAAATTACTTAAATAAAGAATATGATAAAAATGATTGGATTTTAATAAGCAATTACCATTTTATCGACAAAGCGTTGGAATGACCTTGAACTAGCCCAATGGTGAATTGTCAAAAACGTTCTATTCCATACATATAGAACTTAAGTGCTGTAGGAGAAATTAACAATGTTAAATATATATAATCTAGGATACTTAATAATTTGGGCTTACGAAAAGATCACAACACTTTCTCCAATTATCTAACTTCATTTTTTGAAAAGGGGACTGAGCAGCCTCTTCCAATGTCTCAAATTTTTTGAAGTGGTCATGACATTGTCCCTTGTTGAAATAATGTAGCCATCAACTTATTCATAGTTCGTACTTCCTCGCTACGACCAAAATTTAGGTCGTATTCATCATAAGAAGTGAATTGGGTCAAAAATATGAAATTAAAACATCCCTAAAAAAACTAAGGTAGATAAACTCACCAATACACGGCTTCGAATGTGATCCTTAACCTCATTCAGAATATCTCGCCAAGACAGCACATAAAATGGCACATAAGCTCAGACTAGTGTTCCTGAAGAGATATGATCTGTCAACCATGATCCTCTCTCCATGACTTCCTCTCATATTTAGTTCCTTACTTTGTTTTTGTATACGTTCTTATTTTCCATGTATAGCATAATAGACAATGATTATATTTCCATGTATAGCACAATAGACAGCCATGATGTTAGCTGTACATAACCGTTACTCATGCTTGTAATTTCTATTTAAGATGAATACAATACTAAAGAAAGGTAGGTTAGTTTTCCTACATGGTATCAGAGCCCCCAAAGGTATCACCAACAATGGAGTTTTCTACCTCTTCGATCCCACCTGTGTCAAATTCTCATTCTCTTGAATTTTCACCTTCTTCTCCTCATTTACTTGATATCTCTATTAAGCTAGCCTCCACCAATTATCTTTTGTGGAAAGCCCAAGTCATTTCCGTTCTGCGTGGCAATGGTCTTCTCGGTTATGTGCAAAATCAGGTTCCTTGCCCGTCGCAAACTATCATCGATGAAGATGGTGTGTCTCAAACCAACCTAGCGGCACCTATGTGGCTGCGCACTGATTAGTTGATCCTTGGGTGGATCAATAGCTCCCTGTTCGACGGTCCCCTATCTCAAGTCATCAATAGTGAATCCTCTCATGATGCTTGGCATGTTTTGGAGACTCTTTATGGTAGTCATACTCGGGATCGTCTTCAACAGATGAAGGGCGAGTTGCAGTCGCTCAACAAAGGCACTTCTTCTTTAGAAGATTATTTGCACAAGGCCAAATCTCTGGCCTTGTCTCTTCGAGGTGCAGGTAAGCCAATGGATGACGATGAGTTCATCATATGTATTCTTTGAGGCTTAGGATCTGAGTTTGATCCTATAGTCAGCTTTAAACGCTTGGGATATTTTTCCACCTCTTGAAGGGGTCATCGGCAAACTACGTGATTTTGAAATTCGTCTTCAAGCAGCAAGGGTGATTTCTCCTAATGTTGAATTTTACACAAATCGTAGTAGAACCAATCCAAAGTCTCATGGAGCTCATAGTACTCGTGGTCGTAATATTGCACACAACTATACTACTTCTCAATCCCAACAGAAAGATGCTCGTTCTTCCTGCTCAACTAGAGGTAATTCTAGAACTTGCACTCAAACATTCACTAATCGTGGTGGACGTAGCACTGGTCGTGGATGTGGAGGCATAACCTGTTTCCGATCTTGTGGCCTGAATCATAAAGTAGATGGATGCTTTGCCTCAAATGAGAAAGCAGAACAATTCAAAGCTTTTGCTGCACTCCAAGTTGCCGAGACTACAGAGGAAACTTGGTACCTCGACACTGGAGGAAATCATCATATGACATCTGATACAAGTGAAGTACATGGTATTACTTCTTATCTTGGAAATGATTTTGTTATGGTTGGAAATGGAAATGGATTACAAATATCTGGTATTGGACAAGTCTCACTACCTACTACTGATATTAAGCTCAATAATGTTCTTATCGTCCCTGATATTAAAAAGAAATTGCTATCTGTCTCTCAACTTACAAGGGAACATAACTATTATTTTATATTTTATCCTTGGGGCTTTCTTCTTAAGGACATGAGGACGAAGTAGGTGCTACTTAAAGGCTCAATGGTCGATGGCTTGTATCCATACCAGTTACAACATCATTCAAATTCTCCAGTTGGTCTGCTATCAACTAAAGTACCTAGCAACTTGTGGCATGCTCGGCTTGGACATCCTCAATCTCGAATTCTTCAACTTTTATATTTATCATCTCTGAATAAAATGTTACTTTTTGTGAAATTTGTGTTTTGGGTAAATCAACAAAGTTACCATTTAACTCTCGAGAGACATATGCTACTACCTTTTTACATACTCTTCATACCGATGTATAGGGACCTGCCTCAATCCCCTCCTATGATGGGTTTCGATTTTATTTAATCATTGTTGATGAATATTCTTGATACATATGGCACTTTCCTATGGCTAGTAAATCTGATGTCGCCACTATATTTCCTGCATGTCTTCAACTCAATACTTGTGTAAAAATAATTCAAAGTGATGGTGGTGACGAATTTGTTAACCAAGGTTTACAAGATTATTTTGTAGACCATGGCATTATTCACAGATTATCATGTCCTAGGACACCAGAGCAAAATCGATTGGCTGAACGTCGACATCGGCATATTATGGACATTGGTTTAACATTAATGGCCCATGCCTCCATTCCACCATGATTTTGGACAGCTGCATTTACAACTGCAGTATTTCTTATCAATCGGCTTCCAACTTCTATTCTTGGTAACAAGTCTCCTTATGAACTTGTTTTTGGATCGCCACCATCCTGTACTCTTCTATGAGTTTTTGGGTGTGCATGTTACCCATTACTTACTCCTTTTGGAAGGTCCAAACTGGACTATAAATTCGTCCGTTGTGTGTTCCTGGGATACTCTACACATCATAAAGGGTATCAATGTTTAGACATGCAAACAGGTCGCATATATGTCTCTCGGCATGTAAAATTTGATGAATTAACGTTTCCCTTCAAGACTACACAGGGGTCCACTAAATCTGATTTTCATGCCTTTAAAGTTCGTGCTCTTCCCAGGCTTCTTCAAATTTCTGCTTTGCAATCTGTTCCATCGGAGTCTTTAACTGCAGCTGCCAATCATGTTGACCATGTTCATTCTTCATCTCCTTTTGTTCAACACTCTGCATCAATGCTTCAGTCCGCACCATGCCAGGAGCCTCCTACTAACACTATCATTCAGGATGCTTCTGAATTGTCTTCTCCAGCAATTGAGGCCATCTCACAATCTGCTCCAGATCGAAGTCATCCTATGATCACACGGGCTCAAACAGGTTCATTAAAGCCTAAGGTTTTCTTTTCTTCAAGACATCCAATACCTGCATGCTTTCTAGCTGATCTTGCAAACCAACCACAAGAGCCTTGAATGTATAAACATGCTCTCACTGATTCGAAATGGCAGCAAGCCATGCAAGCTGAAATGAATGCTCTTCATAGCAACAACACGTGGACTTTGGTTCCTCGAAGACCAGACATGAACCTGGTTAGTAGCAAATGCGTGTTTAAAATTAAAACACGATTTGATGGCTCAATTGAACGGTATAAAGCTCGACTAGTGGCTCGTGGTTTCACACAACTTCCTGGCCTGGATTATGATGAAACATTTAGTCCAGTGGTTAAACATGGTACCATCCGATTAATTCTCACACTTGGTTTGTCTCAAGGTTGGTCAATTAAACAACTTGATGTAAGTAATGCTTTTCTTCATGGTGATTTACAAGAGCGTGTATATTTATCTCAATCACCTGGTTTTGAAGACTCATCTCATCCTCATCATGTTTGCCAACTGCATAAAGCTCTCTACAATTTAAAACAATCTCCAAGAGCATGGTACATGAAGTTCAATACTTATATCTAGCAAATGGGTTTCCATCGATGTCCCTATGATCAATCCTTGTTTTCTCGACGTCAAGGTTCAAATATAATTATGCTCTTAATTTATGTCGATGACATACTTATAACAGGGAGCTCTCCTTCAAAAATCAAGAGCTTTATTTCTCATCTATCTACTACTTTCCACATGAAGGATCTTGGAGATGTTCATTTCTTTTTAGGCCTACAAATCACACAAGATGAGTCGACCATCACTGTCACTCAGACTCGTTATCTATTTTCTCTACTTTAGAAATTTGGTCTGGACGGTACGAAACTAGTCTCCACTCCTACGGCTTCTGGTACGTCGTTGACTGCTAATGAGGGAGTCCTCCTATCTGATTCAACCTATTATCAGCGCCTTGTTGGTTCGCTACAATATCTCACTTTGACAGGTCCTGATATCTCCTATGCAGTCAACAATATTTGTCAGTTCATGCAAAATCCTTGCGACACTCATCTCATTGCCATTAAACGTATATTTTGGTACCTCAAAGGTACTCTTAATATTAGCCTTAATTTTGTACAAGCTCCTCTCATTGCACTTAGTGGCTTTTGTGATACGGATTGGGCAGCATCCAGGGATGATCGATGTTCTACAACTGGGTTTGCTATTTATATGGTTGATAACTTGTTATCTTGGGGAGTTAAAAAGCAAGCTAACGTGTCTCGTTCTACAGCAGAAGTAGAATATCGTGCGTTGGCATCAACCACAGCTGAACTTATGTGGTTTATACATCTTCTGAAAAGCATCGGCTATTTAATTCTTGCTCCCACATTATATTGCCACAACATCAGTGCTATAAACATGGCTAAAAATCCCATTTTTCATCATCGCACGAAACATATTGAGATTGATGTTCATTTTGTTCGGGAACAAGTTGCTTGTGGCATTCTTTCTCTGCAACATATCTCTAGTCCAGATCAAATAGCCGATATATTTATAAAACCATTATGTGCAGCCAAGTTTCTACTGAATAGAAGCAAGCTCTTCATCAGTCCAATACCGCCTTGAGCTTGAAGGGGGATGAAGAGATACAATTTGTCAACCATGATCCTCTCTCCATGACTTCCTCTCATATTTAATTCCTTACTCTGTTTTTGTATACGCTCTTATTTTCCATGTATAGCAAAATAGGCAATGATTATATTTCCATGTATAGCACAATAGATAGCCATGATGTTAGCTGTACATAACCGTTACTCACACTTGTAATTTCTATTTAAGATGAATACAATACTAAGAAAGGTAGGTTAGTTTTCCTACAGTTCCGACATAGAAGGAAAGCGATGGCGCACTATCATCCACACCCCCAGTGGAGTTATTGGGGATGTTAACCTTAATTTTCCTGTGCCTTCTATTTTTCCCAGAGCCAAGTCACGACCGCGACGTGACAAGGCATCAACTAATATATTTAAAATTATATATATAGTAATATATATTGTATTAGTAAATATATTTGTATATGTAATAGTATATATTTTATATATAGTATATATAGTATCTATTACTATATTACTATATATACTAACTCCATATAGTATTTCCCCTATTGATCTATATCTAGGAAAATATACTATATACAATATGTACATATAAATATAGTATCTATAAAAAATTCATTCCTTTTACATTCGAACGTTTATAACCCATGCTCGAATGGTACGAGAAATAATGTAGCATTCGAACATATTAGTTATAATGTTCGAATGATACTTGTATATATGTAGTGCATCTAAATGTCAAATGCCATTTCCACGCACATCCAAAGTTTGAACCATCGCACTCAGCCATCGAATCCGTCACATGCCATCGTCAATCGCCACCACAACCTTCACAAAAAAAGTTAGTGTCCATTTCTCTCCCTTTTTTTGTGTTTTTTTAAAGATTTTAGGGGGTTTCAGTATGAATCGAAACTCATTGGGGGGTGGATTTGTAGCTTGATTTTTCAGCCACTATGAGTGGCCAACTAAAGGCCACCATAGAAAGTTTACACTAGGTGTAGACTTCATTTCTATGGTGGTCATTACAAGATTAACATCCTAGTTGAGGAAATCGGAAATGATTGATTCAAATCAACTATTTTTGAGTTTAAATGTCCGAACGTCCCATTGGCAGCGTTTGAAAGATCATCTGTAATCTGACTGTATGTTTGTTTACGTTCAAATGTACTGTTACATTTGAACGTTTATACCGTAAAACGTTTGATTGTAATGTTTTCGTGGCCGTTTGACTCCTAACGTTCGAACACAACATTTCTATAGTTTGAACATTTAGGTATACGTTCGAATGTAAGGTCTCGTGGGACGTTGTAGTCCTAACGTTTGAATGTAGACCTGCAATAGTTTGAATGTTTTGTCAAATACGTTCGAATGCACTAGAATGTAACGTTTTGCGGGTCTTTTGACTCCTAACATTCGAACTCGATTCCCTACATGTTCGAATGTTATCATTTTATGTTTAAATGTTAAGTTATACGTTCGAACGTTTTTCAATACAATTTTAATTTGTTTCCTTTTACAGGGTAGGAAAGGAACCCAGAACACTTGTCGGATAGGTTGTAGAACTGTCATGGCTGCACGCAAAGTGTATATCAATGAATTCGACGAGCTGACATGGGAGGAGAAGAGTTTGAGGTTTGTCTTTATTTCTAAATGTTGGACCAACATCTGCACACTGAGGAGGAGGATATACCCCTCCATGGTTGGCGAGTTTACATGGAGATGCTGTCCATGCCTCAGGATGCATTATCTCACACTGTAACTGTACGTAATGTTTCAGTTCGAGGTTTTGGCGGATGTCATCATCGAGCTACTTGGGGCTTGTCATGTATATGAGGCATCGACTGCAGTGGATGCTCTGGCTGATGACGCACCAGATTTAGGCACATTTGCATCATTTACTGGCCTAGTCGAGTCTATGGCCAGAGATGTAGACCGGTCGGAGGGCGAGGGGACTATCAGCCTCAGGATGATGACCACGATGAGGATTTCTTCATTCTCACTAGGAGATACTGCACGCCATTTGATAAAAAGAGCATGTTCTCCCAGACAATGTTGCTGCTATTTTTCTGCATGTTGCATCTCATAGTTACAACAAATGTTTATCTTGTGGCACATAACGCCACCTTCAGTCGGACTCGAACACAGTTCCTCCTATGAGTGGCACATGGAGAGCCTATTGACTTTCCACTACGGATATTTGAGAGGATCTGTTATGAGGTGAGCATTATCTCCATTGACAAGCTACTATATGGGGTAATCATTACTCAGCTATTACTAGAGCGGAGAGTGCCACCCCAAGCGGAGGAGTGGTTGACTGAGCAGATGAATCCCCTACACATGACCTCATATCATCAAAGCATTGGACAAAGAAAGGGGCGTGCTTGGTGTGAGCCTGTGCTTACACCAAATCTTGTTCCTTCGACCCAGTCTGGGCCCGGTCTTGCTCCCCATATTGGGAGTACTTGTCAGTAGCCGATGGGTACATCTACAGAGGATGCACGCCCTGCTTGGGTCGATGTGATGGTTTCAGATATTATTGCGCACGTCGATCGACAGATTGAGTTAGTACATCAGAGTTTCATTGAGGTTGGCCATCGTTCAGATATCCTAAATGAAAAGGTCAACTCGTTCTAAGCTTTGATGTAGTTTTATCGTATTTTGTATTTATATTTTAATATATTTCTTTTTCTATACTTTTTGTAATGAACAATATCATTTAATATATCTAGTTTTTATATATATATACATATATTTCAATTCTCAATCTTTTTTAATTTAAAATTCCATGTTTAATTTTAAAAAAGTTCACGTTCAAACTTTAATGACGATCGTTAGGACATAAACTAAATTGTTCGAACTATAAGACAAAACATTCGAATGAATAGTCTACACATTCTAACTTTCGAATGAATAAATTACACGTTCGCACATAAGTGGGCTTAATGTTCGAACATACATGAACCTGTCGAATGTAACATTTTATACGTTCACATGTACTCATTCCAAAACGAAATCGTTTGAGTTACGTTCGAATGAAACATTATTATAGTTCGAACATATAACTATTTCTCATCTACCTTTAGTGATGGTTTCCTTCAACCGTCATAGAAAAGGATTTGTGGTGACGGTTTCAAGATTGTCACAAATTCAAAACCGTTACAAAAACTCAATTTTGTTGTAGTGTAGCTAGCACAACATGTATAACATTAAAAAGAATTATAAAAAAGATATTATGGCATATGAGCGACCAGTACTAAAGAGACGAACTTGAGTCTGAAAGAGGTTGAACTACTGAAATATAAATTTCAGAAATACATATTAGATAGTATTAAAAAAACACAATAGATCATAGAATTCAAACTGAGCTCGTGCCGAATCTAGCATGCATTCAGCCAAGAATACATATATGTATTCATAAATGTAAATATTTTACTGTTCAGAATTAATTTAATCTATGTTTAGTCTATCATGTCACTCTAGAAAATAAAGATCAGATATCATTAATACATAAAAAGTAATGAGCATGCATATATTGGGCATCAATGACTGTTGTTTGTTTCAGTTACTTTTTGTTGAAAAGCATTAAAATTCAATAGAAACTATATATGTGAAATTCACATTAAAATAAATTTATATAAAACTGGGAAAATGCCCTAATATTTCACCCAAAGTTTTTAACCAGGGTATACCAGACTAAGCTCCAAAAAAGGCGTGGAAAGAGAGGTCGACAAACGAAGAAGAGATAGATAACGAAAGAGCCATAGGGTATGACGATAAAAGAGAACACAACTTTGAAAGATCACAAGACAGCTTTGAGCATACGATGGTTGATCAGATCAAGCCAGGATAGACATCTTTGGGCCCTGCTGAAAGCTAGAGATGGCAACTAATTAAGATAAAATAGAAGATAGGTGTTGTGGAATGATTATTATAGGATACTCGTATCCCATTTATGGCTAAACCTCTTGCTATCGAATGTTGAAGTTCCTTAAAGAGACAAGTTTGACGGATCGAAAGATACAAAGGAGCATATCAAGATATATATATATTGTCCCATATTGTTCTTCACAATATACATGACTAGATTGTGTGTCAAGCCTTTCCTCTTGTTTACAGGAGAAGGAATTAGCTCAGGTTCGCCCCAAAGGTTTGTGACAAGAACGGGGGTTTGCCCACCAGTTACTCTCGGAGTACTCTTAGGAGGCAGGGCATCAGTGTGCAGTGTGACGCTCCCAACCTCCTATTGGGATGGAACAGAGATTTAGAGCGCTAGGACATATAATACAAGGTTACATACTCCTGTTCGTGATAGTTAATATTTAATGCATCTAGTATTATGCAATAATCACAGTGAAAAATGGGTGACTAAAAAGTACTTATGTCAAAATAAACTAAAATAACTTCCAAATTTCACTCATAACTATCATAAGTTCAAATCGTAAGGTAGTATAATCTTAGTACAATTATTCTTAATAATATGTCCCCATGGCTAAATCAATTGCTTCATGTGTTCTAATGCACAAAGGGTTAAGGCTATAAACATTAAAATGAGGTCTAATCTTTTGTCAAGATCCAACTCATTTTCAATCAGTTGGATCCACTAGTCCATTTGGTTAGTCCTCGTCGGATCCTGACACAACTTTTATTATTCCGAGTGGAATCATAGTGAGTCCACAAGGGGTGAAATTTACTTGAAATCTCATAAAGTTAAACAACCAACGTGCATAAAGATAAAGTATACATGATGAATGATAAATATGAAATGCGTGCGATGCAAAAAATCAGTATATGTCTCCCATCCAGATTCCTTAATATTTTTAGAAAAGTTAAGACACACGTTTTCTAACAGAGAACTTTTCACTTCAACTGCCAAAACATAACATTTCATCATAGTGTTTCATCATTTAGAGAAAGCCACATTTAATCATAACATTAATAGTATAACGTATGGTATCCTCATAGTTCCCCATATGCACTGTGAGTACCTGCTGGTGACCTTAGTACAACTTATGGTAAAATTACGTTGTTTGCAGACTCATTTTCAATGCATTGGTAACCTAACATAACATCATATCACGTACACCAACCAGGGTGTGATAACATTTCACTTTGCTTTGGCATTCTTTAAAAAGAGCCCATTCAAAATCCGTTGACTATTCTTCGTCAATCTAGGGGTTACTACTCCATTTTTATTCACTCTAGAATGGACAAAAGAGTTCCACTAGGATAATTTCTCATCCTAACCTTTGGCGCTGTGACAAAAAATTATTTTCATACTATGCTTGAAAAATATAATTCATGACATGTGCATATATAGTAAGCTCTCATGTGAAAATGACACTTATATATATGCAATATGCTAAAATGGTGAAAATTTCATATGTTATGTAAGCAAGTAGTCATGTATTCAATATATCATGTAACATGGTGGTTCATGCTCAAAATGACAATTATAATATGAATGTAGCATTTATCAATAAATCATAAATAACTTGTCAATGTGTAAGTTAGAGGTTAAGTTACAAACTGTCTGAGTTTGAAAAAATTGTAGCGGTTGTAATCTTGGTTGTACTAAGTTGTAATCTTGGTTGTACTAATCTTGTAATCTTGGTTGTACTAAGTATGTTCATAATCAAAAGAGTTCAAGAATTGGTATTTACAAACCCTAAACTTTCAAAAATTGCCACTAAGGCCTTAAATTTTTACTATTTGCAAATAAGTCTGAAATTTAACCAAACTTCACAAACCATATATTTTCCATATTCTAAAACCATCTATGCCCTT